>CAAKHF010012337.1:0-10575 GCA_901007745.1 Hippocampus kuda
ACAACATAAGTGTGTGTGTGTGTGTGTGTGTGTGTGTGTGTGTGTGTGTGTGTGTGTGTGTGTGTGTGTGTATATATATATCTATATCTATAGATATAGATATATAGAACTGAATTGAATTGAATGCAACTTTATTGTCACTCCTCTCAGCTCATCAGTGCACCACTAACTATAGTTGTACTGTTATATTGTTGTTCACGTCATTTAGCATTAGCATTAAGGTAGACAATCGAAGGGCTATGCCATGTGGTCGTTTTAAATACACAAAGTGTATTCTCTTTGTTGTATGTTTATTTTGATCGTAAATTTCAACTGGGAGTGGCAATAAACAGCTGCAAGCCTGTTTTTTTTTCTTTCTTAATTTTTTTTTTTTTTTTTAAAGAATGGTTGAATAGCTGCTTGCTGTGCCCTCTGCCTGGTCTGCTCTTTCCATCAAGTGGTCTACGAGTTAAACAAAGTCTCCCTTATTAGACCCCCAAACCCTGTCATGGAAAAAATAGCTCAGGCTGAGCCCACGCGTATGTGTCAACCTGACTAACTCGGGCAGACACTCATTTGCCACATTAGCTCTCGCATGCATGTGCGTGTGCGTGTGTGGTGGGTTGTAACTTTATTTTAAGATGTCAGACTTTTCTTCCCCCCCCCCCCTTTATGTTTACTCTGGCTCCAAAGTAAGCAATGGCGGGATCCAATCTCTTCTCGTCATTTGTAAGTGAGTGCGTGGGTGGAAAGTCATTTCATTTTCAAGACGTCCTTTCATGGAAATGTCAGCGGGAACACTGACTTTGATGAATTCACAGTGAGACTTTCGTCATTAATGTGGAGCATAATCAGTGATGTCACAGATGATCTAATTTCTAAACAAATGTTAACTGAGTATTCACACTGATCATCATTCTAAAGTATTACTATTAAAGGGCAAAACTGTGGATGGAGTGTGGGGGATATTTATTATGAAAAAGAAAGTCTCACAATTGGACAGATAATGTTCGAAGTAACCTTTTGTTGACCTATTTTTCATTCCTGTGTGGAGCTTGTATGCTGTTGTGGCTTTTCTCCGGGTACTGCAACTCCTTCCCACAATCCAAACTCACTGAAGACTCTATTGTGTTCTGAGGAAGTGTTCTTTGGTATTAACATTAGTATGAATGCTTAATTGTTTGTCTACCCTGTAATTGAGTGCCGACTAGTCCGGGGTGTATCCCGCTGCTCGACTCAAGTCAGCGTAGCTATTGTACAGTCTTCTAAAATAACTTCCTGTTTGCAGTGCCCGATGATGTCTGAATTGGTTGCGTTTTTGGAGGGATTGAAATGTGTCATGACCTTATCATAAAAATAGCTCTGGTCCAGACAGCCCCTCAACTTCTTTGAAATTCTTGGGAAACGTGGGAAACTATTTTGAAAGAGCAGAACACGAGCAGTTCCTGTAAGTTGCTCAACATTCTTATGAGGAAACGTGAGTCACCACTTGATGGGAGCCTCTTCTTGTTGTGGTAGTTGTTGTCATTAGTCCATTTTTTTTTCTTGTATGTTGTAGTAGTAGTCTTCGTTGTAGTTGTAATAGTACTAATACTGCTCGTAGTAGTAGCTGTAGAATCTGTAGTAGTCATGGAAGTCATTGTGGTAGTGCTGGTGGTAGCGGGAACAGCGCTAAAATGCTATTTTTGTAGTGCTACAATTGATGATGCTAATTGTGGTAGAGCTAGCAGGAGTAAATGTAGTCCGTAGTAGTGGGCTGTAGTGATAAGAACATTATTATTACTATTAGTAGTTGTAGTAGTAGTAAGAGAGCTTTTAATAGTTCTAAACGTGGTAGTAGAGTAGTACTCGGAGTGGCAGTGGTAGCAGTCGCGGAAGTGATGGCAGTAGCAAATGTAGTGATACTGCTAGTAGAAGTAGTTCTAATAGCAGTTGTTAGTTTTTATAGTTTTTATAGTAGTAGTGCAGTAAGTGATAAAAGTAATATTGCTAGTAGTATAATCAAAGTTTTATGAGTGGGAGTTTTAGTAGTAGTAGTGTGTGTTGTGTCATATGTTACCTTAGGTTTTGAACAAGGGTTAAGGTTTCAAATGAGGGATTTAATTAAGTCTTGGGTTTTCAAATGAGATTTTCAAATGAGGTTTTTAAACAAGGGGCATGTAAATTGAAGTGCCGCGAGGGCAGGCATCCACCTGAGGGGGAGGGGCATCCACAGCACCCCCAGCAGCGAGCAACATTTTCTTGGGGGCTTGCTGATTGTAGATAAAGGGGCATCCTGATTGTCAAAAACTTTGGTCCACAGCTCTCTCCACCAAAATCCACCATCAACTGTGCCACTGAATGAGAGGGAGACACTAATAAATCAGTTTGGTGGCAGAACAAAAGCGTCGGCCGACACATTCTGTGCTCCACAGCAGAGTCAGCAAGAAGAAATGTTCTGAAGTAATGAAGTGAAAGCCGTATGAATAACATTTGTCAGCTTTGCGGATTTAAAATGGGCTACGGGTCATGAAGTGATGTGGATCCGGAACGTGAGCGGGTTAGATCAACATCTTATTGATGTTTGATTGAACACCGTTGAATTGATTGATCAGCGAGGACGTCGCTGGAATGCAAAACAGCAAAAGTGCAGACAGCCATGAGCTCTTAACGCTTATTCTCTGGCTCGCTATAACGTGATGTGACAGCAAATGTCCAGCTTGCGCTGGCTTGTCCAAAAATTATCTTGCTCTTCAAGAAAACACACGAGACAATGAATTTATTCATTTTTGAAAATTTTATTCCAATTAATAAGACAAGACTTCTTAACATTAGGGAAAATATGCTTCTATTTCCCAAATAAAAACGGATGCACAAATTAAAGAAAAAGCTGCTAAGAGAAATTACCCAATTTTAGCGCTATGACATTCATCTTGTCAACGTTAAATTAGTTTGAGGTTTCGGCTGACAATTTCGGCCTCTCCACGCCTCCTTATGTCAATATTTCGTCATCAATGTTCCATCCTTTGAATTTGTTGGTTTCTGATGTGATACTTTCCCCTTCTGCCAGTCTATGATGCGATTGTTTCTTCTGCAGTGATCTGCTATGGCAGATTTTTTTTTTTGTTTGTTTTCTTGTTCCGCTTTTTGTTCTTCTGTTTCGCATTCTGTTTGATGTTTTGTTTTTTCGGGCCCTGAATATATATTTGATGTTTTCTCATGCCGCGTTGAATGGGCTCTGTGATTCCCTTGACATATGGAAGTGTTATTGAGTCGTTTTCACGGTTTGTTGCTTGTTTTTGGTTTTCTTGCTTTTTTTGTAATTGTTGTTGTTGTTGGTTTTGCCTGGCTCGCAGTTTTCTTTTGCTGATGGCCCATTCGGGATATTGGCAGAGTAAGAGCATGCTGGATGTGCTTTTCCTCTTCATGTCTGTCCTTGATGTCACATTCGTCCGCTTGTATAGTATTCTGAGTTTGCGTACCGTGGGATGTTCTAACGTCCAGACCAGGCACTTGTTCGTATGTGTGGGTTTCCTTTACATCACCCCTCGGATATACTGTATGGAACCCCAAAAATACATGAAACACATATGCCACTCCACCCAATAGTAGACAGCATAGCATCACCTACATACAATCTGTCCATAGCTCTGGTAGAAATCTTCAGCCCCCTCCATGGACAATCAGAACATCATTGCAAGAATTCACAGGCAAAGGAACTCCAAAACACAACCGTAAAAAAAAAAAAAAAAAAAACGGGTGAAATACTCATATCACACAACCATTATCTGGGAAAATAGAAACCTTAAACTAATTTATCCAATTGAGGTTTTTGGAATGTCGAATATGTGCCATGGCTCAACGAGGATGGAGAAACTCAAATGTGACTTTCTTCTTACCGACCCATCACACTAACAGACAGACCTTGAAACTAATTAAACCGAAACATTTACTTTATAAGAAGCCTCTGATTTTTGCATCTTGGACGCAAAAAGTGTGCCCACCGATGTGAATTCCACATGGAGGCAGATGAGAATTCAGTAGGAAATCATACCAAAAAAATAATCAGCATAATCACCACATTGGGTTGGTACTGCAAAATCGGGTGCATACTTTTTGTGGACACCGCCTCTCAGCAAGCCAACAGGGATGGTCTCCAGCCTACCAAGGACAAACACTTAAGGAAATGGATCCATGTATTATGCAATGTTTTTTTTAACTACTTAAACTGTCCTACTGATTATTTTTGCATCATATCCTACTAAATTCTCATGAGAGCAGGTCGACTCTGAATACGTCAAAGTTAAGTGTAGGTCTCATTGGCCAGCGCTCTACTTCTCCTGGTGATGGACGGCATTCCGTTGGCTCTTCTCTCTGGCCATCAACGATCGCCTCTTCCTGCTGGAGTACACTCCCACCGGCCGAATCTTCATCTCGGTGAAGTCCAGGGACACCAGGTGGCCTTTCCATGGCTCCCAGTTCACCCCCTACGAGCGGGAAGACAAAGCTTTGATGTCAACAGAAGGCGGGCCAGGAAAACAATTGTGGAAGCTCTACTTTTGAAGGTAAAACAAAATGTTTTTTTTAATGTTAGATTTTAGCACAGGAGGTATGTGAATTTTTTTTTTTAGGGTAGTGTAGATGTTTGTTGGTGCACGAGGGTGAACTCAACTGAATGGATGGTGATCCCAGTGTAAACAACCTTGACAGATGACGAAGTTAACGAGGCGTATCTCCGATGACTCACCATACTGTGCCTGTTGTCTCCCCATTTGCCGTTGAGGTTGGCCAGGTGACAGTTTTTGTACCACCAGGCCCCGCGGTGCGTGAGGGCGCAGTTGCCAAGGGCGATGTCATTATCGGAGTCGATCGTCGTCCAGGGCCGACCTTGGTGATAGGTCATGGCATCACCTAGGGAACGACAAGGACAGACGCGATTGATCAAGTGTGAGTAAGTACTTCTGAACCTCACTGTGTCATCACGGTTTGCTTGCCCACTGGATGAATATCGACATCGGAGGTGCAATGTTGCTTTAGGACATTGTGGCATTACACAATAAGCTTATAAATGTTCAACTTCGAACACTGACAAAAACCTGAGAAGACTTCCTGAGCAGCATCCTTTAGAATGGTGCAAAACATTTCCTCAAAAACATCAAAGACCCTATTTTCGTGCCCGGTGCAAATCTAGCGCAAATTGTGGTCAAACTGTGCACGTGGTGGTGGGGCGTTTGCTTTCTCTCATTATTTTCCGAGTTGGCGCCGTTGTGGGAGTGAACACACCCAACTTGCTTCCCAGCCAAATCATTCCCTTCAAAATCAGTGTGCTAGTGTCAAACAGTCCTTGACATTGCGAAAGCAGAAATACATTCATCCCGAGTCCATGCAGAAGATCAAAGCCCGCAAAGTACATTTAGAAGGAACGGCAGATTTGCACGGGTGGATGATGTAAAGTTGGCCAGGTTGTTAATACATCATTCACCTCGGATCGCCCATCCGCGAGCCTCATCCATCAGATTGTTGTGCCGCAATTAAAATGCTCTTACTTCAAGTGTCACTTTCAATACTGTGTCCTTTGATGGCATTTAAATCTCAAGTGCACCTGCTGTCCCTCTGTAGTGGCCAATGGTGAGCGCAAACTTCTGCCTGGCATTGGCGATCTTGAAGTTGTCGTAGATGGCGTAGGCCCTCTCCGAGCCGAGGCCTAAATCGAACCTCACCTCGTACTGGATGGGCGTGTTGGTCATCTGGTATATCTTATCCAACCCTGAAATGAACATGCAAAACAAAACACACAAACAATTGCTAAGTCTGTCAGACTTGACGTACTGTGTTTTGCAAGACATACACAAAAACGTCTTCCCACCTATCCAAAACTCGTCTGTCATGTTGCCGAAACCGGCAATGTACGTCCTCCAGCGTTTCAGGAAGTCCAGTTTGCCAGTGGTGCGACGCTGCAGGACCTGAAAGAGCACCGCTTTTGAGATATCACATACACATTCACAGAATATGCCACGCTTACAAATATATTAGTTTGGCCGTCTTATTATTATTATTTTTTTTAACTGAACCACAAACAACATGTCGCCAAAGTACCAGCCAGCCGCCTCCATCAGTATCCATGTCGCAGTATGCGTCAACTGGTTTGGAGCTGTCATTGTTGATATAGACGGTGTAGACGCCGCTCTTTTTGATGCCATTTTTCATGATCTGAAGACAATCCACGGGGAAGGGGTACGGGAGGCCATCTACGGAATTTGATCAAGATAGGTCAAAAACATTCCACGTATGACCCCAAGCTTGCATGATGACGGATGCAGACCTGTTTTGAAGATGGTTTCCACCACTTTACTCCTCTTGCTTCCTCTATAGGCGATGATGCTAACTATGTATCTCTTCGCCATCTGGAGGCTGGAGACGATAAAGCTGCTCTCTCTGGCTCCAAGCTGCTTCTCAACAGTCTGACATGCAACACAGCAAATTACAATAGTATGCATGACTTTTACAGTGAAATACTATACAGCTATCCTTTGGGAACCACCATTTAGCACCTGGTGCCCATATCCAGGTCTGGCTGGAAAAGAATCTGACATACGTGACTTTGAGGATACAGGAGGGACCGGAAAAGATACACACCTTCATTCGGAAGAAAATAATATCCCAAAGGTGTTTAACGGGATTCAGATCCGGATTCTGCTCAGGTTCTCCCACAACAAATTCATTCCATACCTTTTACATCGTATACGCAAATACATTGAAACCAGTATTTGTGGTTGGTGATGTGTCGATTCATCACGTACACACAGTGAACTGTTGACTCGCCACTGGCCCAGCAATATGTGGGGCATAAATATTGGTCCTTGGAGGATTTTGATGACATCATATCACAGTTATGTTATTAAACACCCTGGGAAATGGGATAAGTCGTAAACAAAATGTATAATATTTCCCATTTATTGTTCAGGGGACAAAAAGGGGGTCTATATCAACTCCTGGTTGACTAAGTCATTGATTCACGATGTGATTAGAGCCCAAACATGTCAAGAATCTGCACATCATGACCACAAGAGGGCAGCCTTTTACAGACCTTGAATCTAAAAATTGTCCAAACGGGGCATTCCCAGTAAAAATAAATCAAATCAAATCAAAACTTGAATACATTTAGACACGATGCTGCATTAGTTGTAATATTTAAATAAGACCACAACCGAATGTTCCTTCATGCTGTTACATTTGAGGATATTCACAGTGCCGCAGAGAGCCTCCTTGTATAGTCGCCGGTTTTAATAACGTAAGTGTTAAATGTTGAGTACAGTATTGTGTGAGTGCATGTTCAACTCACTTCCAGGTTGCCATCCTCATCTCTGTAGGTTAAGATGTAGCCCTCAATGTCAGCCAAAGGAGCGGCCCAGGTCAACCGAGCTGACTCCGTGGTGACACCCAAAGCCTGCAAGTCCTTTGGAGCGTCAATGTCTGTCAGTTGGATCACAGCAAACGACAAGTGAATGCTCATTCATGCAGGTAAGGAATACTGGAGTTAATTCGTTTGCATTTTGGTAGCTATAAAGCTTGAAATTAAAAATGACGATCGTCCCTCTGGTGTACAAGTTCAGTCGACAGCATTATTTATTTATTTATTTATTTATTTTTGTCTTCCTTGACTTGACGCTCAGAACCAATTATCTGAATTTGTAGTTTTCTTTCACTCGGTGCAGATCAGCCGGCAATTAGTCTGTCCTGTTTGCAAATAATCACTGAGCTAATTTGGCGCAAGTAATCATAGTATGGCGCGTGAGCATCACTGAACATTGTACATCCATCCAAATTTTCTCGAGTGCTTGTCGTCATTCGGGTCAGCCCGAGGCCATCCCAGCTGACGTTGGGTGAGAGGTGGCGGATACGATTCACACTGTTTGAAAGTGCTCTATAAATACAGTTGACTTGACTTGACTTGACACTTGCAATCACATCTATGGACAATTTAGAGTATTCAGTGAGCTAAACGTGCATGTTTTTGGAATGTCGGAGGAAGTACAAGTAAGGCTGTGGAGAACGTACGAGTCTCCTTTTCATGGCAGCTGTGCAAAATGATCATCAAACTTTCATTTCATGCTCTGCCCACATTGGCTGGCGCAGGGGAAAAGGTTTCACCGTTTAATTTATTATCGTCCATCTGTCTCGGATACCGGCTTCCAATTGGGGCCCGTTTGGGCAACTTCTCTAGTCTGAGTTTGTTTAAGTGTAAGCCCAGGAATCTACCCAAAGTAGGTCCTTCAAACCAAAATGGCTGACTTCCTATTCAAGTTGAGGTGTGGGTAATTAAAGCCTTTTCCGTACATCCTGTTATGATAGACGTGGCCAACGAATTTTGCAAAGGTTCGTTTAACCGGTGTCAATGGCAAACATTTTTCTTACTTCTTGGAGAAGTAAGGGATTTCTTTGGGGGGGTCTCTTATTTGGGAGCCATAAAGTAAATACACACACTTGTAAAAATCAGTCGTGTGGTACATGCTTGGCCACTAATAAATACAAGTAACCCCCCACAAAATGTCATCAAAGACACATCAAATAGACAGGTTATCCTTTACGACAAAATTAATTGCCGTATATAGGCACTCTTAAATGAATTATGTTCTTGCGTGATCAGTGATGGCTGACGGGTTGAAATGAGATACGTTGATAGTCCAAAGCTGAGGCCCCACATTTAGTAGCTAAAAAAAAAAAAAAAAAGGCCTCGCGGTGGTATGAACTTTCCACTTGACACATGTGTTTTGTACAAAGATACGTTTGTTTGAAGCCAACCACCATGTGCCACTGCAGCTGACCCATACTGAATTACAGAAGGTATGGTGTCTAAATTCCAGGAAGCCTGCCCTGCTAAAATGAAGGATTGTGCTACTTCCTGAAGATTTCACTAACAAAATGTTAACCGTGAAAGTCGTGTGTACGGTGTTTCCACCCAGAGGAAGTACACGTGGAATGTTTGACGGATGAAAAGTGGTTTTCAGCTATCCATTAAATGTACTATAGAGACCTATTTGTGTTTGTGACTATTTGAGGTGGTCAATTTGACCTTGGGCATTAGCTATCTGCGCAATCTAGAGTGGCACTTTTGATTCGATCGGAATTTGATTGGAAATACCAAAACAACCCCAACATTTTCTTAATTAAGTTGAAAATAGTTGTGTCGTATCAAACCTGTCTCTGCTTGCACTGAGATCTTTCTGCTGCTTCTGTCTCCTTTGACTGCCCAGATGTAGACAGTGTAGACGACACCGGGCCTCAAACCACTCAGACTGTGAGAATCACTCTTGGGACCAAGACGGATTTCCCCACTGGAGCCCTCTGAAGAACTGTGGGTGAGGACATAGCCGTCGATTTCTGCTTGGACGCCATCCCAGGACACCCTGAAGCTGGTGTCGGTTTGGTCTCGGGCTAAAAGGTTAGCAGGATCGTCCAACTCTATAGGAAAATTTTAGTTGATGCAGTTAATGCTACTGATGCAATGCAATTGGTCAAGAATTATCAGAAATAGTAACTAAAGTATGAGCAATTGACCTCAATTGACCAAGGTATATGGTCTCATCCAGTGAAAAGAAGACATTCAAAGGTGATTAGATGTATTTTGCCCTTAAAAAAAACATGTTGTTTGTAGAAAACGCGTGTTGTAGAAACAGCTTTGAACACCTGTCTCTGCTTGTGTCGAGATCTTCCTGCTGGCTTTGCTTCCTTTGATGGCCCAGATGTAGACAGTGTACACCACACCAGGCCTCAAGCCCGTCAGGCTGTAGGAATTGATGTCTGGTCCCAAAGAGATTTCCCCACTAGAGCCCTGCGAGTAGCCGTAGGTGATAACGTAGCCATCGATTTCCGCCTGGACACCATCCCACGACACCCTGAAGCTGCTCTCGGTCTCATCATGGGCTAAGAGGTTAGCGGGAGCATCCAGTTCTAGATGTAAATGTGAGTAGACAAGCTTTAGTCATACACTAAATTAGTCCGAGGTTATGTGGGGAATAGAGATGTTAAGAAGTAAGTCATATTGAAGACCTGTCGCTGCTGGTGTTGAGACCTTTCGGCTAGCTTGATTTCCCTTGACAGCCCAAATGCGGACTGTATAGGTGACTCCAGGCTTCAAGCCATTTATTGTGTAGGTGCTACTATGGGGCCCAAGTGGGATCTCATCGCTCTGGCCATCAGGAGAAACGTACATTAGCACGTAGCCATCAATTTCTGCCTGGGCGCCCTCCCATGACACTCTGAAGCTACTCTCGGTCTCATCATGGGCAAAGATGTTGGTAGGACCATCCAGTTCTAGAGGAGAATGTTCGGAGACAAGCTTAATCATGGCTCACTCACTGGCGGAAGGTTATTTATGATGAGGTGTGAAGAGGTAAGTCATATGGAAGACCTGTCGCCGCTTGTGTTGAGACCTTTCGGCTAGCTTGATTTCCCTTGACGGCCCAAATGCGGACTGTATAGGTGACTCCAGGTTTCAAGCCTTTTATTGTGTAGGTGCTACTATGGGGCCCAAGCGGGATTTCATCGCTCTGGCCATCAGGAGAAAGGTACATTAGCACGTAGCCATCAATTTCTGCCTGGGCGCCCTCCCATGAC
>CAAKHF010012338.1:0-7500 GCA_901007745.1 Hippocampus kuda
GACAGACTGATGATGACGGACGGGTGGCCTGGCTGCTGGCGAATGATGAATGATGGAACAGCAAAATTTACTGACGCGCCCACCTAACACGTGATCTGTCATTTTTGTTTGAGTGCACAGGCTATGTTTTTGCATGTGATGCACTGTACAAGGATTAGTGTGTAGGTCATAAAGGCAAGCTCACAAATAGAAATGATGATGAGTATACTGTAGGTATTCCTGTGTAGATATTGTTTGTGGACCTTTTAGCTTGGGGAAATCCTTGTTTCAACTGTCTTGGCTGGAATGTTGCCTGCAAGGCTCCTTTAAAGTGTTTGGGTCTAAATGCCATGTTTGTTACACCCCATGAAACTGTCTTATTCCACTTTTTCCCCTTGCTTTTATTGCTGCTGGAGAAAGCATGAGGGCTATGGCAGGGCCCCAGCCCAAGGCCTCTATCCCCATTCCACACACCCCATAAGTCAGTCACAGATAATTAAATAGGAGTTATTTACACTCGTTTTCCCTTCTCTGCCTCTCTGGCACTTTTATCATTTCTCTCTCTTTCTTTTTGTAGCGTCCTACATCCAGACTCTGACAGTGTCTGGCTGACTCCAGTGAATGCCTCAAGAAGAATAATCGTTTGGGGGGGGGAAGCAACAGCACTATTATGAGCGCATGTCACTGAACAATCACAAGGATCTACGCACAACGCTAATCTCCACATGTGGCACAAAACGTCTTGGCTTGACCAAGTACGGTGCAAAGATGAGCAGCTTTTCATGAGACAGTCTTGAAGGATTCAACTGCCTATATATATATATATATATATATATATATATATATATATATATATATATATATATATATATATATATATATACACACATACACATACACACACACACACACACACACACACACACACACTGTGGAGTCAGGCAAACAGCAGCCTTTCAAAACCAGGATGAATTAGGGCCCACCACAGAGCTATGGCGTCCATTACAAGCCTCAGCTGCTCTATAAATCTTAGGATCACAGGGACATGGCGGGTCCGGCCCTCCTCACTCCTCGTGAGCCTCATCAGCCTCATCCTGGGGGTTTTGTTTGGTCTCCGTCCCGGCCAAACACATTGCTTTGATACGGCCCTCGAAAAGCATGGAAATGGCCCGAGGACCCGAACATGCTGAGAATCCTCTTTAACCGAAAGGCTGTCCCCTTTTAAAACATCCACAACAGGAAACAGCCATCCGTCATCAACACGCCAAAACAGCTGTTACCAGCCTGCATGTAGGGCCACATGAAAGGAGTTCCTCCCTGTTGTTTGAGCCCTCCCCTTGTTTCATTCTCTCACTGCCTTTGTCTGGCTTTTCCCGATCCCCGCTTCTTTGGTCGACTTTTAAACACCTACCTCACCCCCCTCTCTTGCATGTGCAACCCCACCCACACTGCAGCCGCTCACCTTTTTCACAGGGGGGGTGACTACATGAGTCGGAAAGCTCACTCGTTAACTGTCAGTCTGACGTTGTAAAAAGCGTGTTTGAAATTCACAGTAAGCTCTCAAAGTAAATCTCACTTTGAGAGTCACCTGTTTACTTGTCTCAACAAGGCAGCGACCGACAATGTGCGCACTAAATCTGGCATGCATGTTCTGCGCTCAAAGTGTCTTGGATCTCTGCAGGCCGCTGAGGCCTGAGTGGCGACGTGTGGGCGATGAATGAAGGCTAAGCCCAATGATGACAGGTCGAACAGTGACGATGTTGAGTGACAACCAAGTGCCGCTGCCTCGCCTCTCAGCTGCCGATAAACAGTCACTGCTTTTATAATAAAGAGGTGTCTCAACCACAAGGATTCTGTTTGTGAGATAATGTCAAACAATTTTACATGTGAAGAGCTCAAAGCAAAGGTGATGATTCATAGCGCTATTTCGAAACTGAATTTGGATCTGTGGGTGAATTAGATGTTCAGGCAAGAATAGACGTCCAATAAAACATCCACTTGTTCTTTGAGGGAAATGAATGGGAGTTCTTCTTTATGTTTATTCTATGAAAGCTGAAAAAGGAAGTTGGAGCCATTAAACCACTAAATGGGAGATTTGGGAGTGTGGAGAGATTCACTACTACAACAAAAGAAAGTTGAATCACGAGGCTTTGCTGGAATGCATCCCATTTGGTGAATTAAAGACTTGAAGGCATCTTGCTATATTAAAATATCCCAGATATGTCAGAATTAATCAAATACAGGGCTTGATAAGATACTGAATATAAAGTGTAGTACAAAGCGGTCTATAGGGGCCACAGTTAATCGACCGATAGATGTGTAAAATTATAAGGAACAGGTCATCAAGTTATGAGAATAAAGTTGCACTGTTGAAAGAATAACTCTTGAATGTCAGATATTATTCTAGTCATAATTGTATGACAAAAACGTTCGCGCACAATCCTGAACATGGCAGTCTCGATGTAGAAATGATGAATCTGAAGTACTTTCATTAAAATCATGATCGTTGAGGAATTTCTGTCTTGACACAACTGACTGCTCACTCTTAAACTGCTTATACATTTTTGAAGGCGGAGTGGGGTCAATTCCAAGTTTGTCACGCTTGTCATGTAGTATTAAAGGACGAGATCCTTCCTGAAGCATCACGAGATATTAACTTTTTTTAAAATAACTTTTTTAACTTGTAAAATTGCTTTTATAGCATCCTTCACTCGTTTCTTTGAGAATTTACCGTTTAGGTACCGGGGAGAAATTATACCTCTGGTATGTTGAGGTCACGCGTTCAGCATGTGGGTGAGGCCACGAGCCAAACCACGCCTCTATTGAGCAACGGAGCTCTGTGATTGGGCGGCGGCTGGCTGCTTCGAAATAGCAGCCCTCCCCTCGGAGATGTGCAGGAAGTCGGAAAGAGACCAGCCAGAGCGGTCAGACGGAAGCAGGCACGTCGCAGCGCCTCCTCTCACTTTTTTTTTTTTTTGCTCCCCGGGAATATTCCTGACGCGAGTGTCTCTACGCGGTGGTTTTACATTTGGAGAGCTGGATCGAGGAATACTCAACCTAGCGAGAGACAGTGAAGAGCCTGTTAAAGGATGTCATTTATTTCTCTGTAGACATTGCTTGGTTCCGCACTGCGCACAAGCCTTATTTGGATTATCGAATTCTCTTCGGATGAATTTGATCATCATGAACGGATCTGGTAAATGATTTTTTAGTTCGGTGTCCACAAATTACTATCCGCGTTCCTTTACGCGTCTGGACCCCGATGAGAGATCCGACCAGTGGTTCCAGATCGTTTTTACGCACCAAGTCCCGGGATCGTAACGTCACCAGTGGTGGTCCTCGCCGAACAGGAGTGGAGAACCCGTCCGCGTGCAGAGACAAGTCTCCGTTAGACCCGTCACGTCAGGCCAAAAGGCTCCCCATCAGGATTGTTAAAATGTTGACGGCGCACAGCGGCCACTTGCTCCACCCGGAGTACCTTCAACCTCTTCAGTCCGCACCAGTCAGCATCGAGGTAAGAGGCTGCTACAAATAAAACAAAAACGAAATGATTTTATAACCCCAATCGGAGGCTATACAATTTGTCCAAAAACAATAAAACAAAGTATATAATATAGTATAATAAAATGGAAACGGTACAAATTAGCGTGGTCGGTGAAGTGTATCAAATTCGTGAGTTAGTATAATTTTAAAAGGAATGTGTTTGTGGTTAAATGAATAAATAAAAGAAGGTAACTTTCCTTTTTTTTCATGGTTCATGATTCATTTTATTTGCTTTATTATTTATTTAACATGTATGTTTTCAGAAATTATACAAAATGAGCTGGTCTGAACTCCTCTATTGTTAATTTCTGTTATGATACACCTTAACTGTGCAGTGCAGTTTGAATAATGTGACACAAAAAGTCTTGATATCATTAAACATTGTGTTTATTTTCTTTCCTTAGCTGGATGCCAAAAAGAGTCCATTAGCTTTGCTGGCTCAGACATGCTCTCAAATTGGCAAACCGGACCCCCCCTCCTCTTCCAAGCTGGCCTCCCTCTCCTCAGGCAGTTTGGGAGACAAAGAGTCCACAAACCGATCATCCAAGCCTGGAGAGCAGCACCAGTCCTCGGAGGACAAGTCCAGCTTCAAACCTTACTCCAAGTCATCGGGCGACTGTCGTAAAGACGTTCAAGTGTCCAAGGGGTCTACAGATAAAACGTTCAGGGTGGCCAATGGAAGCCTGAGTGGTGGCAGTGTTTCTTGTCCATCTTTTCCACCCCATTCCAAATCACCAAGCTCCCCTCAGCTCCACACGCAGAGCCAGCCTCATATACAAAGCCATTCCCCATGCACACAACCACTTCCGCACTCGCAGGCCTCACACATGGACAACAAGCCCGCCAGTTTGGAGCACTCCAACTCGGACGTTAATAGTGGAGAAAAAAAAGACTCAGACACAGCTAAGTCAGGAATGGACGGGGCTCAGTTGGCCAACTCCAGCCACATACGGGCCAGCGCCAACTCCAGTAATGCCAGCTCTGCGAGTAGCCCGCGGCCTGAGAGCAAGGCCGACACACAGGCCTCTCAGGGTAACCTGGTCTCTGGCCACATCGCACCCGTGTCCCCTTTTAAACCAGGACATTCTGTTTTTCCTTTGCCTCCTGCTTCTATGGGCTACCATGGCTCCATCGTGGGAGCCTATGCAGGTTACCCCTCACAGTTTGTTCCTGGTTTGGATCCTACCAAGTCAAGTCTGGGTTTAGGACTTCCCGGTAAACACCCCAGTTCCAGTCCGCTCACCGGAGCCTCTTCTCCGTCCTTGATGCAGGGCTTGTGTCGGGACCCTTATTGTTTGACTTACCCTAATGCACCTCATTTGGGAGGAAGTAACTGTTCCACCTGTGTCCACGACCCCTCAAGTCTCAAGTCCAGTTTCCCCCTGGTCTACCCTTCGCACCACCTGCACTCCTTGCACTCTAGCGCCTTGTCTTCCAGCAGCACTCCCTCTCTCTCGCACCCGCTCTACACTTACGGTTTCATGCTCCCCAATGAACCATTGCCCCATGCCTGTAACTGGGTGTCCGTCGGCGGTCCCTGTGACAAGAGATTTGCCACGTCAGAGGAGCTCCTAGCCCATTTGCGTACCCACACAGCTTTACCTGGGATGGTGGAGAGTAAACTCTTGTCGGCGTACCCTTCATCAATTTCATCGACGGCCTCCTGCCATCTTCATCTCCCGCCGCACAGCAGCCCAGGCTCCCTGCCCAGCTCCTTCTCTCTTCGTGGGTCCCCTGGCTTGGGCCTGGCCCGCTACCACCCCTATGGCAAATCCCACCTGCCTGGAGCACCTGGCCTTCCCATGCCATCCATACCCTCGTCTTCAGCGTACTACTCCCCCTATGCTCTCTACAGTCAGAGACTGGGCTCAGCCTCAGCCCTTGGATACCCGTGATATCACAAATAGCAGTGACATTCACGGACTGCGGGAACCAGCTTGAACTCTCCGGAGCAAACCCGAAGATAGACTGCTCAGAGAGGAAGCTTCAGCAAGTCAGGGCATCATTCCAGACGGTCAGCCTGTCAGGAATACCACCTGTTAGCTTCACAACTGCGACTGGTGGTGTCTGTAACACACACAGATTCCATAGACTTCATGCTATTCATGACACCAATAAGCAAACCTTGAAAATGATGAAATTATGTGTTTTCATCTCTCTTGATTTTGTTATTTGTATCCTTTTTTTTTTTTTTTTTCAGAAATGTGTCAGCCAAAACTGAAATTCTGTATTTATTTTTGCCCCAAGCGCTTGCTTCAATCTGGGGAATTTTTTTTTTCCTTTCCAAAATAAACTGTTAATTGAAAATCAAGAATGGTTTAAGTATATTTCCATAATGACTATTACACGCTCTAAAAATAAAAGTCTTGCACCATGATGGACTATGATGCTTTATTTTGGAGTATGTCTTTAACTCTCTTAAAGTTTTCTTTATTCATATCTGAATGCTTATTCGGATTCTGCATGTTAGTGAAAATTATTTTTATTTGTAAATAAGGAAAGATGTAATATTTTTTTCAAGCCAATGCGTGGCACATTAAATTGTGGTCACAAATGGTACAAATATAAGGTGACAGAGGTTAAATCTGTTCATGACTGTAATATTCAACCAACTTGGGAAAGTCTTATTTTATTAAATAAATGATACTTGATTGCATTTGACTTGTCTTCCCTTATTCTTCAGTATGTTTATTCACTATAAGACACTGTTGAGCACTCAGTCTTCATTGCACCTAACTCGGTCTATTCATAATTGCAGTTGTTCCGTCTGGGGCTGTTTTTAATATTTCATGGCTCATATCAATTGACAGGGCAGTCCCAGAGAGGGCATCCCGGGTCACATTAGCCCTGTTAGCTCTCCACTGAAGACTTCAATCTCTCCCCCTTCTCCCTCCATCACCTACATTGTTTTTGTTGTTATGAGTCAAGCTTTTAATTGCTGATTCCTGTTTGTGAGACCTCAAAACAGCCTTCTCAGCAGAGGGGATGGAGGGTTTGCGGTGGCCACTGGTTCACTGGGACTTCAATAATGACTTAAGGGAGGTGTCGACCCAGGATCACCTTCCACTCTGACAGATAGACCTGCAACACAAAGGCCATAGCTGATAAAGAGATGCAGTTATTAGAGAAATATTTATCAAAGTGCTGATGCCCCCTCTGGGGAAAATGGACTCCCTTATTGGACCTCGAGCATGGAGGCATCCACTCTGAATTGAGGAGCCTTTTTGGTTTTTGTTTTGTTTTGCTTTTCTGCATGTCAGCAATACTGACACAATTCTTGTCGGGACACTAATTCAACAGGAAGGAGTTAGTCTATCTTCTATTAGAGTATTTGGGTGCTGATAATGTATCCGTGTCTCCACTCTATTTGGCTGACATGCTGTCGGTGGCACAGAGCAAAGCGTCTCCGCGGTGGCTATTGACCCCGACTCCCAGACTCCTTCACTCTTGCGGTTCATTAGCACTCCAGACAGGGAAAGGCAAGCACAGGTGTCACTTGACAGGACCATTAACAAAATGGATGACCCTCCCAAACCATATCCAGCCCTTGCCTCACCAGCAAGGTCACAGCGCCCTGATCACCAGTCTGGGTGGCTCTTTGGGACATTACACTTTTTTTTTTTTATTGAGAAAGTAAAGCAACCCATTCCATTTCAAAAGACAAGTCCATCTGCACTCTCTTCCAGCGTCTGGCTCTGATTTGATGGAATTCTAAATATGGTGATGGTAAACTAGTGCAAAAATATTACATTTAGTGCTGTTTGTTGTGCATTTTTTTGTATTCCTTTTCCCAAGTTCTCATAGTGATGATACTGTAAATACACTGGATTGTGTTGCCCCCTGTAGTTGTGTTGCAGAAGTACAAGGACACGTCGCATATTTGGGAATGTAGTAAAAATATGTATTGTAGATTATTATCTAGATTTTTAAGAAGGATTGTCACAAATTGTTGGTACATCTGACGAGCTGAGCTGGCAT
>CAAKHF010012340.1:5129-26907 GCA_901007745.1 Hippocampus kuda
GATAAATGCCCGTGACCTACCATGTTTTGGGGAATGCGGGAAGAAACCGGAGTACCAGGAGAAAACCCAAGCGGGCACGGGGAGAACATAAAAACTCCACACAGGAAGGCTGAAGCTGTGTGTGTGTGTGTGTGTGTGTGTGTGTGTGTGTGTGTGTGTGTGTGTGTGTGTGTGTGTGTGTGTGTGTGTGTGTGTGTGTGCACGCATTAATCTTGGCTGACTCATTCGTGGAAAGCAAAGAAGACCAGAGATCCTCTGACATTTGCGTCATCATCACAGTTTCTCAGTAGTTGGAAGCAACCACGTCCAGATACTTTGTTCCTGTACCGGAGGAGACATTTTCAGTCATCAGCATATATTTGTCTGACTAAATTTGAAACCACATCCTGCATCTGCATTTTAAGCTCCTTAATTTGTCAAAGTAGACTTTTTTTAATGTACGACACAAACAACGGTAATTTCAACCGGCAGTTGTAATTTTCTCGACATTTGTTACGCTGTACTTTTTTCTTTTACTTACAAAAGGGGGATTTGCTTTTTTTCCCCCAAGAAACCACCATGCCTGAGGAAGAGCAACCTATCAGACAGAAGGTGTGACTAACAAAGGTGTCAAAGGTGTCTTTTGCTGTACTGTATGTACTCATCGGCACCCCCGTGGCCTGACATTGACCGTGTTTACAAGTAGTCAATATTTGGCTTCATGTCATGTTCAGGTTTTCGAAACATTCAGAAAAACCCAGCTCACCCGCGTGAGCGGACATTGTTACTCCCGCATTTAAATAAAACGATTTAAACAGTATCGCACGGACGTCGTGACACAAACAGACGTCGTTTCCGTTAGATGTCGCTCACCACCGGAAGAAAGCTGCCGGTATCTTCCTCTCTCCAAAATTGAGCGGCGTCTGAGTTTCATCATGACTGTTTACCTTTGCTTGTGTACTTCGGCGAGTTGCGCCCCCGACGTACGGATTTCGGAGTGTGTCGGTGAATTGAAACTGCCAACACCCCCTTAAGATCCAGTGCAGGTGTGAATGAGCGCTTCTACTTTTACTTTTTAATACAATAATCTGTAATTGATAATAATCTTAACGACAGAGAGTGAGTCATTTTGCATCTCTGTCATTATTACGCTACTATTATCTTGTCACTTTGACATTACAGCACCCATTTACATTCCGTTTTCTTCGAAACCTAACTCCACAAGCGAGTGAAACAAAATGATTTAACGTTAACTCAAGCAAGGTCAGAGTGACTTATTTGAGCGGGTTTGTGTTGCCTGATATTTCATATTTAACACTTTGGCGCCAGAATGATGACGACATACTGTTTTAAATACGTTCACTTTACAGCACATACTGAAATTCCTGTTCTTTTCTTTCTTTTCTTTTTTTTTTAATTTTATTTTTTTATTGGCTAGCCTTAAATCCATCCACAGTATAAACGAGTTAACATACTCCCGAGCCAGTTTAGAGGGACATATGCATCCCGGTTTTGAGGTTCCTGTGATTTCGTCTTTAAGACTTTTCTTCGGCGCCGAAACGATAACACCATACATCGTTCTGGGGGCCATCTACACCCCGTAAAAACTAAACATTCTGAATAAGATTTGCCAATCGACGCGACTTCCGGGTGCGCCTTAGCAGCCAATAGAAGACAAAGTAAAGCCAGCGGAACAAATAACGGTGACTCACCGAAGCACGTTGAGACTTTCAGCCGAGTCCAGGATGACAAACACGGTCTGGGGCTCCAGCGCACTCCGGCCCTGGCCATCGCTCGATTCCCGGTCGGGACTGATGGAGGACATTTCTCCAGCAGTACCAAAGATATGCAGTTTCCAAGCCGACCGAAATGAACACAGAGGAAAGAAGCCTGATTTCCCAGCAGCCACCGCGCCCACACATACACACCAATGTGCAGCTGTGAGCGTAGACATAAAACACACAGATCGGTCGCGTTCGTTTTTTTTCTTCGACTAAACTTTTCAGAAAACACAAACAGGAAAGTGACGGACACCAAGTGGTGAAGATGATAATGAAAATAGGAATCATTTAAAATGTTTCCAGGTGAAAAATGTCGAACTTTAAATGAGGAAGCTCAACCCGGAATTCTCGATTTCTATCTCTACGCACAGGCGGGATAGACTACGGTGAAAGCAGATCGCCCTCTACCCAATAGCATCGCAGTTTCAAACCCTACCAGCCAATCAGATGCCGCTATGCCTGCCCCTTCTGCTTTTTGGCGGCCATCTTGTTTGTTTTCGTCTTTCGTTTGGGCGTTTCAGGGAAAATCCAACGTGACGTCAAGCAATCGGCTGACCTATATGGACAGCTGAAGTGACCAATCAGCAAGTCTGGGTGAGGAGGGAGGGGCCGGTCTGCGTGTTTGTTTTTCTGTCAACTGGATTAAATAAATACCTTAAAGATGACGCCCCCACCCCCAGCCTTAAAAGATCAAAAAAACAATATGGCGCCATAAAGTGATATCAGCCAGAGTCTAATTTAGTTTTATGTTCATTATGCTTACGTTTAGTTTGTACTGAAAATTAAATGATTAGCAGCGTGAGAAAAAAGCAACTTTGATTAACAAAAGCCATTTTATTAGTTTCCACTGTTAACGTTATTGAAGCCAAATCAAGGATAGAAACTATCAAGTGACCAGTAGTATTTGTTGCCGTAATGTGTATGAATAAATGCTGTCAGGCTGCTGAATATAAATAAATAAATAAATAAATTTAATTAAAGGATGTGAACAACAATTGTAAATAGCACGAATAGCACTTTATCCATATTTGTATTTATATTGCACTTAATTGAACAGTGTTTTTTTTTCTTCTTTCTACCCACAATCTTGCTGCTGTAGGCTGTAAATTTCCCCAGTGTGGGACAAATAAATGATATCTTATCTTATCTTAAATAAACTTTTAAATGAGTATGTCCCAACATCTCAAGGCACACCACGTCGCAAAACAATTCACAAAAAGTGGATAAACGGGTTCGGTTAATTATGGACCTCCTGTTATCAAGTGGAAGAGCGATTGATTGTTCCCCCTGCTACTGTATGTATAATTAACAAAAACATTTTTTTCATCAAGTTTTTTTTCCATCAAACACTGGATAATTTCACGTGGCCCATCTAATAATGTTTCAGGGTACACTGATGGGGAAATCACTATTTTACATCCACTTTTTACCTTTAACTGTTGAATCTATCTGTTTAAAAAAAATGTGGCCCTTGAGCAATAGCCACTTGTATAAAGTGTGAAATGACAGTTGTCGTGAATCCTTTGTTAATGCTTTATTTTAATGTCTTCAACACATTATGTCATTCACAAGGCAAAGTGACACAAAAGGTTTAAGGAAAGGCAGTGGCCGGCCACTAACCAATCATCTCTCTTCAATCATCAATAATCTGTTGCTGCTGTTGTCGCTGTTCCCATGGCAACCAAGCAGCATTGGAACTCAGCACTCACCATAGCAACCAACAAGACATCATAACTTGTGGATGTTAGCTGTTACGAAGGCGACATCGAAGAGCTAGTTCTGGAACCTGGTAGCTGCTATAGCAACACGAGGCTCCTGATCATTCAGGGGTTATGACGAGAAAAGTTTTTTTTCAAGGATGAACTGTAACAGGAAGTCCATTTATGTGACTCTTATCTGAAGATGTTGTCTCCATTGTAACAGCAGCCATCTACAGTCCACGATAATGTATGTGTGACCTGTAAAAATAGAAACATACTCACCAGAGGCAAAAAGCCCAACGACGATAATAACATTATTACAATAGAACACTGCATTTGGCACAAGTTCATTCAGAACTCATAGCGCCACCTTGTGACCACATGTAAACATCAGCACCGCTCGTCTCCCATCGCGAGTTACGTGACTGGAAGGATCCCATGCAGCCTAGCTTGTCTGGTAGCTCACGAATGGGAAAGATTTGTCATCATCCGGCACTAGAGACGTCATATAGCATTCAGCACCATGTCGACTAAAGCACAAAGACACAGAGTCAGAAGCTTCAGAGTACATCAAAAAAAAAAAAAAAATGAAATCAACTCTAAGGCCATTTCCTTCTAACATCACTGAGGGAAGAGGAGCACCCAACACCAAAAATGTGCAGCAAAAGCCAAGTTGGAAGCCAACCAAAAATGACTTAAACACAAACACGCTGATCAAATGAACAAACGTCATCTCAATTGTGGAATAAGATGAGCCGATTGTAGCCCGAAGAGCCTGCTTCCTCCCAGGAAGGTGGTCAGGCGCTATTCCAGGCTTTGGTGCTAAAAACATGGATTGAAATCCAAGTTCGAAACATAACCCCCTCCCCTAAAAATCTTTCTTACAAACACAGTGGTTTTAATAAACAAACGTCATCCACGCTCCAGAATAAGATTAGACTAGTTGAGCACAAAACACAAACTCACCCTCTAAGAAAGCAACTTACTTGCTATGATAGGCCTGGAACTCAAAACAATACGTGAAAAATGTGTCATGAAAGTTAAGTGGGGGGGAAAAAAAATCAAAGCTGCAGAATAAGACTAGACTATCTGAGAACAAAGGGCTTGTGTTCCTCCCAAGAATCTAGTCAGTTGCTCTGCTAAATTTGGTGCGAAAAACACGGCGTGACAGCCATGTTGGAAACACAATCCCGCAAAAGAATGATTTTCGAACATAGTGATCTTAATGAACAAACGTGTATGAAAGTCCCAGAATACGATATATGTATGTGTGCATAATATAGCCTACCGGTAGTTTAACACAAAGACCATGACTCCCCGCGCCCACAGAAAAATAATCTAGTCAAATGCCATGCTAGGCTTAGCCCTCAAAACAACATGGTAAATATTCATGGTGGAAATAAACAAAATAGTGACTTTCCCACAAATGCGGTGCTGTTAAAGAACAAATCTCATCAAAGTTCCAGAATACGATTGGCCTCGTGTAGCAAAATAGAGCCTGCTCCCTTACAGGAAGCTACTCGGTTGCTACGCTAGACTCGCTAAAAACGGCTCCTTCCCTCCCGCTGACAGTCACGTGACTGCAGGTGAATAAATTATATTTACAAAGTTTGAACATTTGGTAACAAGGAAACAACACACACGCGCACACACACACACACACACACACACACGCACAACATCCAACAGCGAGTCATCAGAATGACAGTAAGAATAGAAGAGAATAACTGAAAAATGTAAAACGGGCTCTGTCTAATTCTTGATTACTCTTTTTCATCTCCTCTGTCTGTTTTTGTTTTTTTTTTACCAATGAAATGCAGTGGAATGAAATAAAATGATCAGAACCTGAAATTAAAATGAAATATTGCCATTATGAGGTCATAATTAGCGATTCCATCCAGCCGTGTCCTGTCAGGACATCTCTGTCACACTGCCGCTGCACTTGGAATTCTTCGACCGGGGTGAGGCATCATCACTTTTGCAGGGAATTATGGGTAGAGCATGAAATCAATCAAAACAAGATGGCAGCGTCAGGAGGAAGAGGATTGTGCTTTCATACAGCATGTGACACCACAGCTGTGCTCATGGGTAATGTCCCATCTTGCGTCCATGTCGATTAAATCAACTCCAACAGTCGGCCCCACCCCCTGCGTCACCACTCATCCAATCAAATCACGTGTTGTCGCCCTCCGTCCCCTCCAGTTCCTCCCCCTCTTCCTCCACGCTCTCTACGATTGGGTGCTGAGGCTGAGGCTCCTCCCCTTTGCCGGCCCTGGACAATGCATCCATCCAACGGCGCTGGAGCTCCTCGCCGTCTGCGCTGAAGTAGAGCGTCAGGTGACTCTGGGAAATCTTAAAGGTGTGCCGACGCTCCAGGCGGTCACATGACTCCGGGAGGGAAACATCAAAGCCAATCAGAGGCACACTGCGCTGCGCTTTCACATCCTGAAGACACATGGCAATGCAGTAAGGACCAACTGCGTGTTTCAAATTATTCGGCGGGTCAAGGCAGCATGATGGCCAAGCAATTAGCACGTCTGCCTCACGCTGTAGCTCAGGGCTCGGGCCTTCCCGTGTGAGGGTTAGATTGATGGGAGCCGTGAATGCTTGCTAAACTGGCTAATCCGTGTCAGTGAATGTTGCGTTCAGCACCCACCTGAGGAGCTCCGTAGATGTAGAGCACCAGGGGTTCATTTTCGGGGATAACGAACCAGGCCTTCTGCCAGCCTCGGCCACCCCCTTTCTCCATGTGGTGCAAGAAGCTGCACATGACGCTGTTCTCGGCCGCCAGCGAGGCTTGTTTCTACGGTGACAGCCAGGGGTGGGAGTAAGCCAGATGGAAGTCTAAAAGTCTTCCCTTTCAAGTTGTGGCAACAATCAATCAAGTCAAGTTGAATCCCAGCTAACGAGTCCTCGCGACCGTGACATCCCTCTCACCTCCAGGATAGAGCGCCTCCTCTGGCCGCTGCCGGCCATGACAGAAGGCACCGGGGACACGCCCACTAGCATGGCGTAGCAGTCCACGCACACGCGATTAGTGCGGTTGTTGTCGTACGAAAGGCGGGCACGGAACTCAGAGCATTTGCCGCAAACCACCTGGTGGTGAGACAGGAGAGTCTTAGAGGGTGACTGGTGGACGCCATGGCGACAAAGCAAGCGAGGTGTGATTGGACGCACATGACCGCAGGCTTTGCAGTGGTGGCGCCGCTTGGTGAGGGCGTTGAACGCCTCCTGGCACTTCATGCACAATGTCACTTCCTTCTCGCGGATGGGCGTCGGCGCACGCTTGCCCAGCTCGGCGCAGCTCTGACGGACGGAGGCAAAAGTAGTTGTGGATGTAATTGCATTTAAATCAATTGAATAGAATGTGTGTGTGTGTGTGTGTGTGTGTGTGCGTGTGTGTGTGCGTGCGTGCATGCGTGCGTGTGTGTGTGTGTTTAGGAGTTTGCATGTTACCGGGGAGTGAGGGGGTGTGGACTCGTCGTCTCGTAGCGAACAAGTTAGGTGACGAAATGTCTCCATGGTGTATTCGTGCCTCTGAATGGTGGCCTGAATGGCCTGCAAGACACACAAAACACACAAGCAGATCCTTTGATTGGTTCATAGGCTGAGTCATGCCGTTTGATTTCCAGTCTGTCACCATGTCTTGTTTCTACCTGGATCCAGTCTCTCTTCTCATCTTCAGTCCTGCAGAAAAGTCACCATGTCAAAAAAGGTGAGCGGAGGGAACCCCAACGGTTGCACAGTTGTCTATTCCAGGATCATTAGCCTTAGCATTACCTAGCCTGCAGTTCAAGCGAACGCTGCTTGCCTGACACCAAGAAAGTCCGAGGAACCGCCGCGCTGCTCATCTCCTTCAGCTGCACAGTAAAAAGGAAAAATGCTATGGAGAATGGCTAAAATGCTAACATGCTTGTAGTTGGTAAACTGGCAAGATGACAAGATAGCATCCCAAGTACAAAAAAACCACGTGACCTGGTGTCAGGTGACAATTTCTAATGAGAATTAATGATGTGCGAATACAAGATGCTAAAATGACGCAATGCCACCCCCAGCCTCCTTCACATTCCCACCCCCAACGAAAGACTCACCTCCATGCCATCCACATCGATGCGAGCTCGGACGCCATACTTCTGACCAATCAGACGCAGTTTGGGAACGCAGTAGAGCAGCCTGTCGTTGAACTGGAGGAGCACAGAGATGGTTAAAGGATCCATCATTCATCCTCACGAGGGTCTTGGGTGTGCTGGAGCCTATCCCAGTTGTACTCGGGCAATCGCCAAGGTACAGCCGGCACTGGTTGCCAGCCAATCACAGGGCACACTTGAGACAAACGCCCATTCACCCCTACCATGCATCTTTTTGGAATGTAGCAGGAAACCGGAGTACCCCGAGAAAACCCACACAGGCACGGGGAGAACATGCAAACTCCACACCGGAAAACCAGAGCCCGGATTTGAAACCGGACCTCTGCACTGTGAGGCGGGTGTTCTAACCGGTTGGCTAGACCATGGGTTCTCAAAATTTTGAGGTCCAGGGTCGAAATATTTCCCAGGACCCCTTCGTAAACCGAACCCTTTGTCCATAAAGTGACTTGAATTCCTGTTAAGAAACAGACAATGCGAGCGGAATAATTTTACAATGTCTTACGTACAATGAGAAAGGAGCCCAGTGGAAAGGAATCAGAGTGTGACTGAGGCTGAAAAACGCTAAAGAAATGGTTCCCATTTTTCCCTTGCAAAAGCAGTCCACGACCGACACACTGAAAATGATGTGACATCAATCGTGAAATGTTCTATTGGCCAAAAGCTGAAGTTGTGAGAAGTAATCGGTATCGTTGTTTTGTTCGCGCTGGTCCCCTTACGATGGAATGTAGGGTTTGTTTGTTTTTTCTAAATGATATGATTCCAAATTTGTCAGGGTGCAGGGGACCCCAGTTGAGAACCACTGGGTTCGATTTCCGGCGGGCATTAATGGTGGAGATGGGCGAGATAGAGGACCCCATACCAGGATGAGGTATCGATCCTGCGACGTGCCGTTCTTGTTGGACAGTTTGAGGATGTGCCCCTCCTTGATGAGCTCGTTGGTCGGGTTCACAATGTCCTCTTCGCCGCCCAGGAGTTCGTAGACCTTCAGCAGCTTCCGCATTCGCTCCTGAAAGTTACAAAACCGACTGTCCGAACTGTCGCCAAAGTTTGCGCTGTTATCTGTCCTAGCAAGCTGTTCGAAAAGTTCTCACCATCTTCTTGATGGCGGCGTTGGAATGTTCAGCGGCCGTGGCAATGAGCTCGAGAGATTCTGCAGACAGAGAAGATCTTGTCACATGATCATGTCAACCGGCAGGCTAAAATGTTCATCTTCCATTTTCTGTTGCTATATGGTGGCATAGCAACGGTCATCAATTCTCCACAATGTAGACATTGGCAAGAGGACAGCTGTCAAATCCTTGTTCATCTGCCTTGCGGCTTTTTGTACTCAGGTTTTTTTTTATTGGGACGTGAGTTAGTATAGTAGCTGTTAGCATGACAAAAAAAATCCTTATAAAAAAATCTGCCTCGGGGCTTTCTGAACTCAATTTGCTTGTGTGTGTGTGTGTGTGTGTGTGTGTGTGTGTGTGTGTGGGCGTACTCTGAGCATCCTTGTAGTCTGGAGCGTCTTCCGGTAAACGGTGCAGATAATCTTTGAGCAGGAGCTCATATCGAGGAATTCTTTGGACTGGCTCCAACATGTGATGTTGAAGCGTCAGGTTAGCACAGCGTTCATCCCTCTGACACACACACACACACACACACACACACACACACACACACACACACACACACACACCAGATTGTTGACTAAACCCTCTTAGGACTCGAACTCGAACATTTTTTTTAGAACAAATAGCTCAGCTTAGGACTAGAACCTACCGTCCGGACTAAAATTTTCTGTTGGTACTAGACAGTTTTCTTGGAACTAGAATCTTCTATCAGGACTGGAATCTTCTCTCTGAATAACAACTTCCTATGGGTACTAAAATCTTCCATTACAACTAGCTTGGTTATTTATATAAGGGGTAAACATTTCTCAAATTACAAGTGACATATATTGTTATTGATTGACCAAAGTTCATGAATGAGAGGCATTCACTGGGTGCGCAATGCCGCTTTATGAAGTCCATTGATTTTCATTCATTTATGGAGCAGATGTGCCAAATCAGATATCGTGACCACACGGATGTTTTGCCGTAAGAGGCCAACTTGGTCAATGAGGCATCAATGTACCGCACGTACTGTACGTCTATTGTGACGATGGGCGGGAGTCACCTGGATGTCATGTATGATGCTCTTGAACAGAGCCGACCTCTCCATCCACGTGTTGACCAGTTCCATGGCGCGGTCGAAGTTCTTCACATACTCTCCGTACATCTTCAGGAAGGGCGCAAGCTTCTGCAGGATGTCTCCAATGCGTGGGTTCGAGTCCCTAAGGATTTTTTTTTTTTCAAAACTTGAGTACTCCTTCGAGGATACTTGCTTCTACACTCCGCACCATAGCATAGAAAAAACCTTGCAAATCATCTAGTTGGAGACTAGCTCACCACTCTTCCATGCGCTTCTGCAGGGCCGGCAGGAGGAACTGCTGGTGGAAGCAGTGGATGGAGCAGATGTTGGAGAAGATCCCGTGAATCACGTCACATGGGAAAGAGGAGCGGGAGCGCGCTTCTTCCAGGAGTCGGGCACAGAAGACCTGCGGGGAGCGACAGTGCCTCAATCGACATCTCCTGTCTGGACTGCGTGTGAGCGTTGTGTTGCCGTGGGGACATACCTGGTCCAGTAGGTGGAGTTTGGACACGTAGGCGATTTCTGTGTGAAGGAGCTCATTGGCAATGTGGAACACCCTCTGCTGGACAGATAGCTGTAAGATACATGATGATGTGTGTGAAAGATATCGGTCAAAATACTGTATGTTGACGGTCAACATTGATCACACTCGACAAACAGTTCAATAGACTCTGGACCTATCGGTCTCAGTGTCCTACAGCAGGTTCCAGTGGTGAGCAAGGGTGTTGTAGCAATCCAAAGGTTTTCTTATCTTATCTTATCTTATCTTAGTCACTGACGAAGTTCTAGAGGTTCTTTCTTTAGATTCTCCACTGCAAGTTCTGGTGGTGATCACTGAAGTTCTCAGAGGCCGCTCCAAGGTCATGAACGTGGGCATTAGGAAGATACTAAAGGTTTTACACAACAGGTCTTAGTGATAATCAATAGATTGTGAAACTATACTACAAGATTGTGAACCTGGGTAGGCTCTTTGATATCAAAGTTCTAGTAGTGGTCAACGAGGCTTTCGTAGTGCGCAACAAGTAGTGAACATGGGCATGAAGAAGGAGCTACAGTAGAGATGGGGGATCACCAATGTGGTGTCCGAGGACACCCAAGGACCACATGAGTAGTCTTTCCAAAACTGCATAGATTAAAAACAAAACAAAAAAACGTCTCTCTTAAAATAATAGCCAGAGTCATATTTGACCCCCCCGAAAATTGCCTGAAACATCTCAGGGTGCTCGCCACTTCTGCTAAAATTAGTTGAACAGATCATTGAATTCTACCCGGGAAATGAAACAATGAATGAATATGTCCATTCATCCATCCAACTATTGGTGATCCATGAGGTTCTACGAGTCCATTACAGGGAGGTTCTGTTCACTGTTCACAGCAACCAGTTTAGGGAGCCACTTCATTTCAGAGGCATGACAATGAGCAGGAAGCTGGTATGCTCTCTTCATCTATTGTTGCCACTCATTCAAGTCAGGGTTATCGATGACAGCTTCCTGTCTTACCTCAGCCAAGTCTTGTCTGGGGGCTGAAAGCACCAAGGTAAGTTCGGCCAACTCCTCCAACTCCTCCTCCTCCTCCTCGAGATCGCTGTCTGCTTCCTCTGAGAAGTCCCTCCTCCGGGCCGTGCTCCTGGCCTCGCCCTCCTCGCCCTCGCCAGCGTATGAGGACGAGCTGGAGAGTCGGGGGAGGCCGCAGGAGTAAACTCCACCACTGCCACCACCGTCGTCCACACCCACGAAGCAGAGCTCCTCGCTGTGCGATGGCGAGCTGATGCTGTCAATGCCACTGTCGCGATTGGCCAGCTTGCCCTCCGTCTGCGAGGAGGAGGGGAGGGACAAACGCTCGGGCGGCGGACCCGATGGTTCGGAGGGTGGACGCTCGTTTATCTCCGCAGACAACGGCTCCTCTGGCCCCTCCCCTTCCGCCACGACGTCATCGTGACGTTTGAGCTCAGGGAGACCCCCCTCTTCCTCCTCCTTCTCGGGGATGATGTGAGGTGACGATGAAGACGGTGGAGATGAAGGTCGAGATAAGGGGGTGTCCAGGAGGCGGGGACACAAGGCCCCCCCTGTGATGTCAGGAACCATTATGAGCTGCTCTCTGCAGAAAATTGATTCACATGATACCGTATCAATATGCAGAACATAATAACGTGCCAATAACATGCTAATGTAAACTATAAACAAACCGTATCACGAAATGAAAAACGGCTATCAAATGTTTTGATCATGTATCAAAAAAACATTGCATCAATAAATATGACGATTAATCGATAAACAGATATGCTCTAACTGGGATATGAAACCCCTGGGTTATCCTTTTTCTCACCCAAATATTGGGTCACGTAAACGCCAACGGGTTACCTTCTTTGAACGAGTCAGTGATTTGTGTTCTCCACATGTTCTTGCTCTATCCGCAAGGAATCTTGGTTTTTGTACTTGTATGTGCAACAGCCTTGCTGTCGAGAACCTAATTTGACAATCTGTACATCGATTTCACTGCAGCGTTTTTACGTTATTTTCTGTGTCTATGGCGAAAATGACAAAGTGTCTCTATATAGACATACATATACGTGTGTCTGTAGATGGGCAACTCTGTCTGCTCACATCTGCAAATCCGATTGCTTCAGAAATCGGAATGTTGACTTTAACCCAAATATTGACTGCATTTGAACGTTGTCTATGATCCTAGGATCCAAGTTGAGTTGGGCTTTATGCCCCTGGGAGGGGCAACTTTGGCAAACAGGTCCTAAGTGTGGGACCAGAAAAAGCACAGCTCACAGAGCCTTTATGAGGAGTTATAATATTGGACCACATTTTCACTTGCCCGGAAGTGGGCCACTGGTGACCCCCTTTGGAGGCAGGCAACGTGGAGTCCCCCCTTCTCATGTGCTCACTACCTGTGAAAGGGGCCACAGCATCACGTACAATGTGGGCGGGCGGTGGATGAAGGCTAGGACCTCGGAGGTCTGATTCCCAGCTACAGAAGCCAGCTCTAGGGACATGTCACCTGCCACCTCTCTGGCAAGGAAGGCGCCTGACCTTGTACCAGAGGTCAAGAAGTTCAGACTAGACGTAGTTGGACTCGCCTCATCACATAGCTTTGGCTCTGATACCAGTGCACCAGAGAATGGTCGCCAAGCAGGTGTGGGCATACTTATTGTCCCTCGGTTCAGTCCTTGTACATTAAGGTTCATCCTGAGGCACAAGAGAGTGGTCTCCTTGGTGCGTAAACACCAAACAACAGTTGAGAGCACAACACTTTTTGGAGTCCTTGGAGGTGGTGCTGGAGGGTGCTCCTGCTGGGGATGCCATCATTTTGCTGGAGGGAATCAATGCTCATGTTGGCAATGACAGTGAGACCTGGAAAGGACTGATTGGGAGGAACTGTGTTCATAAGATGGTCAGTGCCTGTCGTTGTGGCAATCCCCAAACTAGGTGGTGGACACCAGTGGTTAGGGATGCCGACAAGGTGAAGGAATCCTATTGTGCCTCTTTGGCCCCTGGGACTCTGGAGGCAGTTGTGGAAACTGACTGGCCAAGGAGAAGGCAACTTTGGCATTTACAGGGGTGAAAACTATGGTATGCAAGGAGTTCGGTGAGGCCATGGAAAACAACTATTGGATGGGATCGAAGAAATTCTGGTCCACCATCTGTCAACTCAGGAGGGGAAAGTAGTGCACTGTTAACACTGCGTGTCGGAGAGATGACGCTGTGAATCAGTGTGGAGAATACTTCGAAGAGCTCCTTGATCCTACCAACACACCTTCCCTTGAGGAGGCAGAGTCTAGGGTGGATGAGATCATCTCAGAGTTCCTAAAAGTTCCGGATATCGTGGGGCTGTCCGGGTTGACACACATCTACAACATTGCTTGGACATCGGGGATGGTGCCTCTGGATTGGTAGACCCCTTTTTCCAGAAGGTTGTGTTCCAACGACACTGCCCAGCCTCACTGGTAATGTCTATTCAGGGCTGCTGGAGAGGACGGTCTGTCGGGAAGTCGAAACTCAGATTTAGGAGGAGCAGTGCGGTTTTTGTCCTGACTGTGGAGCAGTGGACCAGCTCTCCACCCTTGGCATTGTCCTCGAGGGTCATTGGGAGTTTGCCCAACCCTACTACATGTGTTTTGTAGGACTGGAGAAGGCGTTTGTGGTGTCTGGGCTACCGAACCCCCTGAATTTGGCTGTTTGGTCCCTGTATGACCGATGTCAGTCTTTGGTCCACATTGCCGGCAGTAAGTCGGCAGTTTTTAGACGCAGCTAAGGCATTGACGGGTCCAGTATTTCATCTCTGCTTTTTGTAGATGATGTGGTCCTGTTGGCTTCATCAAGCCGAGTGTGAGGGATCTGGATCAAAATCAGCACCTCCAAATTTGCGACCATGGTCCTCAGTCGAAAAAAGGTGGAGTGCCCTCTCACGGTCGGGGATGAGATCTTGAGTGGAGGAGTTTAAGTATCTCGGGATCTTGTTCACGAGTGAGGGCGGGAGCGAGGGGAGGATCGACAGGCGTATAGGGTTAGGATGAACTAGGATGGATGGATAAACTGAAAAATGCACTGTATGCACATGGCGACCTGTCAGAGGATATCATCGCTTTGAACCGTGTCAGACAGCTTGGCAGTAATATCACCACTACACTAATCAAGACAGTGACCTTTCACGGTGACACCAAAAGTGCAGTGCCATCCCCATGGCATTGACATCACCATGGCGGTGACCATGACGGTGACATTCCCATGGCAGTGACATCACCATGATGGGTACATCACTATGATAGTGACATCACCTGGACGGTGACATCCCCATATCCATGACATCTCCATAATGGTGACATCACCATGACGGTAACATCACCTTGATGTCACACTGCCTTGATAGTGCTTATGGCGGTGAGATCCCCATGACAGCAACCATGAAAGTGACCGTAACGGTCACACCCCCACGTCCGTGACATCCCCATGGTAGTGACATCCCACACCACCAGGACAGTGACATTCTTATTGCGGTGAGGTCACCGTGACGGTGACATCCCCATGATGGTAACTATGACGGTGACACCCATATTACATTGACATCCCCATGATGTCGACATCGCCAAAGCAGTAATAATCACCACAACGCTTCTCTCACCGCTCAAACTTCTCGATAAGTGACAGGACGCAGGTGGGTGAAGCATGGTCCTCAGGACGGGGGGGCTTGGAGGGTGGCGGAGGAGGGAGTGGCTTGTCTGGAGCCCGGGGTCGGGTTCTCAACACTCCCGCCTGATGCTGCAGGTGGGGTGGTTTGGGGGGGACTGCAGTAGTGGGAAGTCAAGGTCAGTGATCTCACGTATGTGTTGTGATTGGTGTCAGCTGCAGGTGAAACTCACCTTGAGGCTTTGGTCCGAGCAGAGGAGGCCGGCTCTTACATATCTGTGGTGGTCCCGAGTCGTTCACCTCTTCCTCCTGGAGCCCGACGGGACTTGAGGAGGAGGAGGGCTGCTGGGGGCCGCAAGGAGGCTCCAGAGAGAGACTCTTTGCCAGCAAGCTAGGACTCAAGGAGGACGGGGGACCTAGCAGGGTCAATAAGGGTGAAAGATTTTGGCTTGTCATAGAGAGCACATAGGTAGCTGACATCAGTTACTATGCTCAAGAATTAGCTTCTTCGCTCCTGAAACATAAAAGCAACGATGGGAAAATGAAGCTTTAAATTTCCTTCATGAACCAGTTGGTGTGTTTTTTGACTCTTCTAGATGGCAATGTTGGTTTAAATAAAGGGGTTTTAAAAAAAATGGCGAGTCAGTTTAGTTTTACCCCAATGCTGAACAGAGAGTGCCATTTAGATAAGTCAAATAAATACAACACTTTGTTCAAGAAGCAAATTTGAAGCTTCATTTTCTCATCATTGCATAAAAGCATTTCAGCAATGATGACATGTTAACTGTGTCGGCTACAGGTCAAGATGTTCCACATCAGATTCGATCAGCTTCTCATAGGCCGCACCAAGGTTGTAAATGCGAGCACTATCCATCCATCCATCCATCCATCCATCCATCCATCCATCCATCCGTCCATCCATCCATCCATCCATCCGTCCGTCCATCCATCCATCCATCCATCCATCAATCCATCCATCCATCCATCCATCCATCCATCCATCCATTTTCCGATCCACTAATCCTCACAAGGGTAGCAGGGAGTGCTGGAGCCTATCCCAGCTGTCTCCGGGCAGTAGGCGGGGGACACCCTGAACCGGTTGCCAGCCCATTGCAGGGCACACACAGACAAACAACCATCCACGCCCACACCCACACCTCGGGACAATTTAGAGTGTTCAATCGGCCTGCCATCCATGTTTTTTGGAATGTGGGAGGAAACCGGAGTACCCGGAGAAAACCCACGCAGGCCCGGGGAGAACATGCAAACTCCACACAGGGAGGACGGAGCTAGAATTGAACCCGGTACCTCTGGACTGTGAGGTCTACGTGCTAACACCTCGACTAACGGGCTGCCCTGGCTGTTTCATATACCTTATATTATTATTAATAGTATTCACCGATGGGAAGACACCAATCATTTCAATTTTTCCTCACATTAATTATCACCAATGGCCGAGCAAGGTAGGAAAAAGATAAATATCAATATGCAACACTTTATTTCTATAAATCCTTCCAAGTGTTCACTTTCTCAAATGATCACTTCTGCAACATTCCTGGGAAATCACAATGTGCCATCACTGACTGCTGAGGTATTTTCAAAACAGGGTCAGTTTGTCCTATTTGGGGGCTCCCTGGTGTCTACAGGTACTCTGTCAGTGTCTATTCTTGAGGCTCTGCGGGTCTCGACGTTCTAGGTTTGAGGTCTAGTCGGTTTGAGTGGTGAACAAAGAAGTTTTGATCGATCATGATATGTTTGTGAGTCTCGAACGTTGTCGGATTTCTATGGGAGAGGTTGTGCTACGGCAAGTTCTCGCGGTGATCTTTGCGGTTCTAGATGTCTGCAGAACTAGACGTTCCTCAGTAGGGTGCCGTAATGATCAAATAGGTTCAAGAATTCCACTACAATGTCACGTATGTGCGTATAACACCATTGGGAATGTGTGCATGAAAAAATATTCTGGAATCTTCATGTTAAAGAGGGTTTTACAGGGCTACATTTGCCAAAGTAGAGAATATGCTTGCATTTTTGCAGGTTCTCATAGTCCAATACTAGCTTGTCAAAGTGGGCATTGAGAATGCTCGAGACTAGAGAGACTGTGGGTCCAGGTGTTCTACAGTAGCTTCTTCAAGGAGGTTCTGGCCGGCCACAACATGGCTGTAACCTCAATGTGTTTGAGGTTGTACGGGTCTAATTGCTCTCCATAACGTTCTCGTGAACATTAAGAGATTTCCAGGATTCCACTTTAATGTTGTGAATGTAACGATTGGAAAAGTCTGAGCTTTTCATTCCTCACTTCAGAAGGGTCTAGTGATAATCATGGAGTTTCCAGGAGTGGTTTTGAATGTATTCCTTAAGAAGGTCCTGCAGGGTCTAGATGTTCTACTGTTGATTGTTGTGATGATGAAAGAGCTTCTGGCAATTTACGAAGAACTTGCGAATGTGGGCATTAGAAAGGTTCTTCTGATACTTCAGGTCTAAATGCTCGACTGCAGATTCAATTTGTGATCAAGGATGTTCTTGTGGGGCATGGCATGGTTTGAAGGTAGAAAGTTCGAGGGTTGCCCCAGACCAGGTTATCCTGAAGCGGGTTCAAGTGGTTATCAAAGGGTTACTGGTAGACCATTGAATATGGCCACAAAGAAGGTTTTAGAAGTCTTATGGGTCCATCTCAAGGGGAGATACGGGGAGATTGTCACATGATTGTGAACGTGGAATGCGCTTTCGACAGGTCAAGATATTTTACGCCAGTTTCGCGTGGGGATTAAGGCTACTGTGGTAGTCCAACTACAAGGTTGCTATTGTGCACATTGAGATGATTCCAATGGTTTTGGGTGCTCCACATTGTAGGTTCTCGTGATGATCAAATAGGTTAGGGAAGGCCACTAAAAGGTTGTGAATGTGGCGGTTCACAAGCTTCTGAACACGATTTTACAGGTCTATAAATTGGTTCTAGTCATGATCAAGCGGGTTCTGTTGTTAAGAAGGCAGGCTCCACTGATGGTTCTCAGGGCAGTTTCTCAAGGTGATGTTGAAGGAACCAGTCATGGGTGGATGGGTTTTGGTCTCGGTGACATTGTGATGCCTGTTCCAGAGGTCATTTTTGGCTCTGATATGACTGAACGGGGCCAGTGCGCAGACATGGACGTGCGCTCGTGTGCGTGCATGAGAGAGAGGGGGTGTGTCTGCACATAGAAGATGAAGGTCTCACCACCACCACCACCATCATCATCATCATCATCATCGCAGAAAGATGAAGTGAAATCAAGCACGCACACGCATCACACGTCGACTGCGATATGGCGACGGAATCCATCGGCGACAGGCTCGTGCACACGACGACGAGCAGCACCTCTGCTGGCATCAGACGCAGTGACGTGCACGCGCGCCACACTAGCCTACATTCACTGCGGCGAGATATCGGTCAGCTCGTACGCGTACATATAGCCCCCCCCCCACACAATCACCACCACCATCGTACGTATGACAGTCGACATGCGCGCGCGCGCGCCAATGCAGCGTAGTGTGTCCGCGCGTTTGTGTGCGCGCTCACCTCTGCTTAGGCTGCTTCTGTCCATGTACATCGCACAACACAGCACCAGTCCGCTCATGAACGACAATGTTGACGATGGCAGACCGCGGCTCACCCGGTCCACATGCACGGAGAAGAAGAAAAAAAGAGAAGAGAAAGAAGAAGAAAAAGAAGGAGAAAGGGAGACGACGGAGAAACCGGCTCCTCGTTCGGCTCCGCGCGCGCGCAAACCGCAGAGAGAGAGAGAGAGAGAGAGAGAGAGAGAGAGAGAGAGAGAGAGAGAGAGAGAGAGAGAGAGAGAGAGAGAGAGAGAGAGAGAGCGAGAGAGGCAGACTGCTGCTTCTATCTGGACAGAGATGTAGGTTTGAGGCGCTTGATTCGAGTTAGAGAACTGGCCGGAGGCGGGCGGTGCAGTAATGAGAAAGCTTCAGGGCTGTGCAGGGGGTGGGTGTGTCTTGTCGTCGTCCTCCTCTTCTCCCTTCACTTTTGGTCTCCTTGACAACGAGATGAAATTCAGCTAGACCCGTGCGTGACAGTCGCATCACGTGACTTCTTCCGAGCAGCCTGGCCAAAAGATTAGGGACACCTCTGGGTGAAGCAAACTGCCGCCGGCGTCGATTTGTCGTCACAGTTAGCGCCATAAATGACAAAATAATCATGATAACTGACCGACTGTAACCTGGACAAGTTTAGCATTCTGTAAAGGAGCGCTGCAGAGGGCATTGTGGGAAATGTTCGCGAGGTCTAGAAGGTTCTAGGGGTGATCAAGGAAATTCTGGTAATCCCGTGCAAGCGTTAGTGATTCCGCAGACTGGAAACTGTCAAGAAAGTCGTAGTGGTGATGCAAGAGGGTCCTGTTCCTCAATCTAAGATTGTGAACCTGGCTCTTTCCAGGGTTCCAGCCATTTGGCAAGTCTAAATGTCTTTTAGGAGGTTGTAGTGCTGATCTAGGATGTTCTGATAGTCTCCATGTTTCTGACTGTGGCTGTTGGTAAGCCTGTTGAAGTTGTACAGGTATAGATGTGTAAACGTTTCTCTAGTGACCGAATAGTCAAGTCAAGTCAAGTACAAATTTATTGTCAAATGTGCTTTATGTATGTGTAACATACAGCACAGATGAAATTTCCTCCCTCTTAAACAGACAACATACAACAATAGTCCAATAGTACTGATCCGCTGCCCATAGGACCCCATGTGGTCATTCGATGACTGGATAACCATGGAAATACACCAACATCACTGCGGTGAGGACTGGGTGAGCACAACAAACACACCCCAGATGTTCCCTGTCAAAGTCTCCAATAACACTCCTACACCGAACACACTCACAACACAGTAGCAAACATGCAACAGGAAGTGATAAAGCGAGGACAGTCATTAAATCAACACCACCCGTGCCCGCCCTCCAATGTCCTGCGCTGAAAAACAAGCGGACTCAAATGAGACGACGACATCGGAGGAAAAACAAACACACTCTACCATCATCATCATCATCATCATCATCATCATCATCATCATCTGCTGTCTTGAACTTTGACCTTACACCCCACCGCATCTCATGAACACACATGCACGAATGAGAGCGTGTGTGTGTGTGTGTGTGTGTGTGTGTGTGTGTGTGTGTGTGTGCGTGTGTGTGTGTGTTTGTTCTCTCTCTGGGTCACTGGGTCACTCACTGCCGCTTTAGAGTGTGTGTGCGTGTGTATGTGTGTGTGTGTGTGTGTGTGTGTGTGTGTGTGTGTGTGTGTGTGTGCGTGTGTGTGTGTGTTTGTTCTCTCTCTGGGTCACTGGGTCACTCACTCACTGCCGCTTTAGAGTGTGTGTGTGTGCGTGTGTATGTGCGTGTGTGCGCCTGTGTGTCTGTGTCTGTGTGTCTGTGTGTGTGCGTGTGTCCAGCAGCTGAATCTATTTTTAGCTATTTTTTGTTTTCATGTGTGGGCCGTGGCATGTTGGGAATCAGGGGAAGTGGGGCTTAAGTGTATTGGGGGATGGGGAGAAGCATGTTGGTGGACCACTGTGACATCAGTACTCGGAGAACATGTCACTGCTGTCAGGGAAAGATTAACGCACACTGACCTATTATAATTTTATCATTAATAGTCAACAATATTACTTACACATTTGAATTACTTTTTTTTAACTTCATCTACGAATGACCTGGATCTTCAGTCCATTTTAAAAATAAAACTTGGCTCTTGAGCTCAAAAGGTTGCCCAGCCGAGGGTTGTACTGTTGTTGTTGTAGTTACTCACCTGTCCTGCCAGTGGCGCTGTTGTCAAGGTGATAGGAGAACCTCATGGTGCTGAAGTGAGTGGAGAAAGACGATGCCGGTGGCGTAGGAGGAGGGGGAGGAGGGGAAGAAGGAGGAGTAGGGAGGCCAAGAAGGGCGCAACGAGTCCGGTTCATGAGTTCAAGGCTCAATGCTGGGTCCTAAGCGTCCCGCCGCTTCTCCTGCCCTCGTCGTCCTCCCGCTCGCTCGCATCTTCTCCTGGCGTCCACTGCCTCCACATGCTTGCCACACCACCAAAGTGCAGACTCGGCAGCTTCTTGCCGACTCAGCGACACTCCCGCTTCATTCTCTCGTTCAGCACATAGTTAACACACATGCACACACACACACACACACACACACACACACACACACACGTCCTGATGGACATTGGTGTCCCGGCTGGTCCAATTCTTCACTTCTGTGTGAAAATAGGAGCTGATGTGAAGTTGAATACTGCAGCTCCGCCTCTGTCTGGTCATTTGATCCTCGACCCAGCCTCCCCCGCCCCCCAGTCTCCCAAAGACTTTGTGGTCTGGATTTCATTTTCCCTCCTTTCTCGCTTCCTGAAACTTGAAGCAAAGGAAAACTGAGGGAAAAATTCCTGGAGTTTTTTGGTGTTTTTTTTCCTGGTCAGCCTCCATCAGAAGCAGTCTGCACTGGAGGGTCACGTTAGGGTTTGACTGTCGGATGGACCACCAGGGTTTACACAAATGGAATGTCTGTCTATCTATCTATCTATCTATCTATCTATCTATCTATCTATCTATCTATCTATCTATCTATCTATCTATCTATCTATCTATCTATCTATCTATCTATCTATCTATCTATCTATCTATCCACCTTTCAAATATCCATCAATCCAGCAATCTATCTAACATAATCCATCAATATATCACCCCCATCCCACTATTCTACAATCGATCATCCATCTGTCATCCATCCATCCATCCATCCATCCATCCATCCATCCATCCATCCATCCATCCATCCATCCATCCATCCATCCATCCATCCATCCATCCATCATCCATCCATCCATATTTTACCTTTACTGTTTAC
>CAAKHF010012343.1:0-12941 GCA_901007745.1 Hippocampus kuda
AAGCTCGTGTCGCCGGTAAAGCTCTGTGTACAGTGTGTGCCGATGTCATTCTACACGGATCGAGAGGATGGAAAGCTTTACAGAGTCACGCAACCTCGGTGAAACACCGAAAACAGACATTTCTACTGAAAAGTAACTACTCGTTCTCAAGCGCCTTTCGACAGCCTGTGTAAAAACAAGAGGAGTTGGCTAAAAAGAGAGTGGAAAAAGACGGAGAGGACCAATAAGCTTTTAGCGCTTGCTAAAAAGCTTAAAATGAAGAGAAAATAAAGTATTCTACCTCATGAAACTGTATATTGTTGTATATACTGCAAATAGACATCCACTTTATATAATAAAATATATTCATAACCCATATATAGTAAACTGTGGGACTTCACTATCACTGTATGAGGTAAGAATCAACAGCTTTTTATCACATTTACACAACACTTTATGAATACAAGTAATGAACAAATCTTAAATATGGCAGGGAATGTCTTTCCTTTTTTAGTTTTGATTTTGAGCAGCAAATTTGAAGTTACATATTGGTGCTCACCAGGAATGCATAAGCAAAATTGCACAAATTTTCACTTGAAAGAATAGTGAACAATTTTGGGATATTTTTCTGTTCAAGTTTCAAATAGTCTGTAAATTGAATACACTTCATCTTCAGCATGTTTCGTGCCACTTTTGTAAGTGGCCACGCCCCCGTCCAGGCCACGCCCCTTTCCGCTTTTTCCATCACTCGCCATTGCCATCACTGATATTCGGAAGACTGAATAAAATACCAACTATAATTTTTAACCGAGACATTTCTTTTCTTTGCGGCCCAGTAGTTAAATGACACTCAGGTCCGAGATGATTCTCTTTTTGGGGACCCCTGAGCTAAGCTACTACGGTATATCAAATACTGTGCGTGTGTGTGTTTGTGATAAAACACGGGGTTAAACGTAATGAATCTCGCGAGACAGAACGATATAAAACGAGACTATTCACAACGAATCAAAACCTTGTGTAAATGTCTTGTAATTTGAGGTGGCAAACGCTGCTTGTAAATTACAAATCCCTTTCATGTCACTCCGCTAAAAAGGACACAATTGTGTCTTTGTGACGAGTGACTGCACTACAAATGAAATCAGTAACATTAGGTCACGCGCTGCCTCCCGTGTCTTTCAAGTGCTTCAACGTTTCACGGCAAATGTCCGCTCAACCAGGCGATTCTGACACAACGCAGGTAAATATTGCCTCTTATACACTTTTTGCGCCAAGTCATTTCGAAGCATTATTATTATTATGGTTTTAAACAAGCAGTTGTTACTAAAATGTCACCCTCTCTGGTTAGCTGGGGAAAGGCAAATGGAGACTAAAACACGTCACGGGGGATCTGTTCTCCTGTCCCACGGACGAGACTCTGGCCCACTGCATAAGTGAGGACTGCCGCATGGGGGCAGGCATCGCCGTCACGTTCAAGCAAAAATTCAGAGGGGTCGAGGAGCTCAAGGGGCAGAGTGAGTCAAGCTTGTATTTATATAAGACACGGGCGTACTCTTGAGGGGGATTTGGGAAGGATTTGTCTAAGCTTTTGTCTTTTTGTAAGAAGATACTTCCTCACCCTTTTAACGATATCTTTCCTTTCTCCAACCAGAGAAGCTGGTGGGACAGTGTGCTGTACTGAAGAGAGGCAAACGTTTTGTGTACTATCTGGTAACCATGAAATTGTTGAAAGGAGAAGTATATGCTTGCACATTAGAGGATCAAAAATACTGTGGCTGTTCTATTTTCCTGCTGTCAATTTTTAGATCACCAAGAAGAATGTGAGCCAAAAGCCAACCTACGACAACCTGAGACAGAGCTTGGAGGACATGAGAGCGCATTGTATCCAAAATGGAGTCATCCGAATTTCCATGCCTCGGTTTGCATCCCCCCCCCCCATACAAAATTAGATATAATCTCTCATAAATCAGAGGCATTGGTACGCGAAATTCAATGAGTACGATGAATATTATGGCCAGATAAGATCAACTTTATTCGTCCCACAATCTTGCAATATGTCTAACAATTCTCATTAAAGATGTTTGGTTTGGCAACAGCAGTATGTTTGTGTCTCCCTGGCAGGATTGGCTGTGGCCTGGATCGACTGAAGTGGGAAAGAGTTTCAGAGATGCTGGAAGAGATCTTTGAGCCCGCCGATATTTCAGTCACAGTCTACAGCCTCCCTGTCAGAGCTGAGACCTTGGTGATGAAGGAGAGCACATACAGATGATTCCTAGAAATGGTTTGCAGTACACTTGTGTTTGAGTTTCTTCAGCAGTTGACCCTAATATGAAAGGATAAATGGCCCTTTTTGCACTATTAGATCAGTTCAGCAGCTGTTGGTGAGCTGTCTTACAGTGGGAGGAAAAAGTATGTGAACCCCGTGGGATTTTTTTAACTGTTGCATAGAATGCTAAATCCAAAGAATAAACCAACAATCTGCATTTTTAAACTAATACCACGCAAATAAATACGGTTTCATGTTTTTATAGAGTGTAACACATAAACAGTGGGAGGACAGGGAGGAAAAAGTGAGCCCTCAGATTTAATTGCCTGCCTTGCCTCCTTGGGCGGCAGTTACCCCAAACACTCGTCCTGTAGTTGCAGAGTAGACGTGCACAATGACCGAATGAATTTTGAACCATTACTCTCCACAAAACTGTTGCACTTCAGCAAGGTTGCTGGGAGGTCTTGTGTGAATAGCTCGCTTGTACCGCTCCTGTGTCTCAGTTTGGTTGAGGTTTGGACTTTGAGTGGGCCACTCCAGAGCATATACTGTATTTACCGCTTACCGCTGATGCCATTCTGCTTTTGGTTTGTCTGTTGCAACATCCATGCTCTTTTGAGCTTCCATTGTTGCACAGATGGCCTCCCTCAAGTTCCCCTGGAAAATATCTTGACCAGCTTGTTAATTCATTTTCCAGTGACCATAGAGAGCCATTTACACAAGGAGAAATAAAACTTGAGGTTTGAAAATCATTTAATGCGTGCATGTACACCAAAAAGTTGTTGCACATCGTGTACATTTTCTTTCTTAAACTGCATCCATTTTATTTATATTAAAGTCTTCGGCATGTCTTGAAGTCAATCAATAAACAAAGCAGCTGATGGTTTTATTTTTGCTTTGTCGATCTCCTGTTTTATTCGCGCTCGCCTGTTATTTTGATGGACTGACATAAACTTACATTAGATGCTGATTAAAGTTTATGGCACAATGATAAGTTGAGATAGAGTGTGTTTTACACATTCATCTTGATAACAGCTGAATAAAACAACAGAGTGCAGACATCTACCAAGGCCACTCAGTTGTAATTGAAACAAGAACAAATTCACAGACCTTCAGATTCCCCCCCCTCCCGCCCAACTCGAACTGAGATTTAACATAAGCACAGCTTTGGTTTGGCCATTCGGCGGCGTAGGTGAATGCTAAGGGTGCCACGGTTTCAGGGTGTGTCATAATTTTTTTTTGGGTGGTGGGTGAGGTTGAAATTTGTTTTTAAATTCTTTTGTTTCGTTATTGTTTTTGTTTTCATTTACAGCTATGTTTAGTTTTTTGTTTTAGGCTACAGTATTTGTTTTTGCATTTTCAAATTGAATTAAGCTTTTGTCTTTGTTTTTTCATAGAGAGTTGTATTTATTATTTATTGTTTAGCCGTTATTTGTTTTTGTGTTTTGCATTTCGGGGCCTCCCTAGCTGAGGACAGTTAAGACAAAATTTTAAGAATGAGATTGTTTGTAAATTAGTGGTTTGAGCCCTTTTTCATCCATTTGTGTATGCCTTAACCTTATCATTTGCTCTAAGATTGTGGCTAAACCCCGTCAGAATGAAACTGAAAAGTACCATTTGACAAGCTTTGTGCATGCACATTCGTAATATATGCGAGACCTTTAAACTGAAATAATGACGTTTTCATTGGAAAGTCAAACATGGCAATGATCCTACAAATTGGAATTAAGTTAAAAAAAAGGAAAGTCACAGAAACACTGGAGGTCCAATCACAATCTCAATTTAGCCCAAAACCTTTCAAATTATGTGTTGTCTCTGGCAAACTATCACATGGCTGGCAAGTTATCAAAGTCTTTAATGTACGGGTGTGAAACTCGAAAGGCGGATGCCTGATCTGGCCCACCGTGGCATTTTATGTGGCCTGTGAAAGCAAATCGTGTGTCAATTTGTATCGTCCTTGCTAAAATCTGTAGCGAACGGTCAAATTGTCACGCATAATAAATTACGTTAAGATTTTGCAATCATTTTGTTATCCTGTTGACAGTCACTTGAACAGTACTTGAACAAACTATGATAGTTGACTGATTTCGAAACTGGTAATTCGTCAATTTGTTGTGAACAAGTAATAATGTGATGCGGCAATTCAACCTTTTTGTGGTTTCACTGTCATAAGGGCCTGCCGAGGGAAGATGTAACTCCAAATTGGCCCGTGACAATGATGAGTTTGACGTCCCACTTTTAATTGATTTGGTGTTATAGAGAGGTTAAATTCTTTTTGAATGTTGAAACAAATGTCAGGGGAATCTTTGGCATACTTAGACAACATTGTCATTCCTCAGCATCTAGTGAGATTTGGAAGGATTATATTATTCAGCCATCAAATTTACAGCAGACAACTGAAGTCTTGTCACATTGTATTTCCATTACAATTGTTAAAGTCTTCCTGAAAACATGACCTATAACAGTGGTTCTTAACCTGGGTTCGATCGAACCACAGAGGTTCGGTGAATCGGTTCAGGGGTTTCATTGGTTTCTCTGCCATGGGGGTTACGTCACACCCGACATGCCAATTTGTTATAGCACGCCCGCTTGGCTATCACTGGCTGGTTCATTTTGTGCATAATTTTTTTAAAAAACCTATACTTATGTCTTGAATTTTTTTTGGGGGGGGGGTTGTTTTTAAGAAATGAGTTTTTTTTTAATGTCTTCAATTTGTTCCCCCCAAAAAAATCATATTTATATTTTTCGCTAATGAAGGGTTCAGTGAATGTACATATGACCAGGTTAGGTTCGGTACCTCAAAAAAGGTTAAGAACCACTGACCTATAAGCTTATGCAAATTGCACTTTAGCTCTACGAAAAGATGAACCCAATTTCTGGTCGTTTTTTTATGGGGAATAACTCCTTTTGCAATCTGCCTAAACTTGACATCCAAGACTGTCCTTGAACAGATACTGTTGTTGATACTTCAACAACATGAAGGTTCCACTGTGCTGTTCCTCACTGTTCATGTCACAATGATAAATATCCCAATGAAGGTCTTCAGCTGCAGCTTTATTTGGTGTTTCACATAATACATGCATTTTTATTAGATGGTTGACATAAAAACGATTGCGTAAACAAGAATGAACCCTCCAAACAAAGCTCCGCCTTCCATATAAAAACAAAATCCAAGCAAGCAAAACAACAACAAATAACTTATACATCGTATTATGAATCAAAATAAAAGTGTATTTTGTTCACTTTCAAGAAGTACAACATCAAATTACAAGTGCTACAAGATTCAGATTTACAGAACAAGAAGGTGTCCTGACAGATTGTCGTCATCTGTCAGCAGCAACCTCTCAAGTCTCCGGTGACAACTTCATTCTCTGCCTGCACAGGGGGCACCTTCCAGAATGTTTCAAGACCCCGATAGCGCACGGGCGACACATACAGCAGTGGCCACAAGGCAGACTGATGTCGGCTTCCTGGGCCATGCACACCACACATCTCGTTTCTTCATCTGTCATCAAGAAAGAGGAAGTATCATGAAAAGAGGTTCATCACAGTTAGCGGGACAATCGCGCCGATCGCTTCTGGACAGACTTCCCACCTGATTCCAGCAGCAGGTTGAGATGGGAAGAATCATCAGATGTCAAGGAGGCTGTGTCAGAAACGGGCGAGAGGAGACTCTGACATGACCTCCGGGTGAAGAACCACGTGCCTATCTTCGAGCCTGTAGCAAAAAAGGGAGGGGGTTCTTTTGAATAAGGTGAAACAGCTACACCAGGTGTATTTGTGTTGTAAAATTTACAATTTTTTTTTTGTTTTCCAGAGATTTTCTAGAATTGCAAAACATGCATACAACTAAAATGGTAAGCACATTCCTAAAGCCCAATGAATAGAGCTAATTCAATTACAGTTGCCAATAGCCTGAATCATCAATGTTTGCTACATTTACTATTCCGTGTCAAGGTTATCGTACAGATTGCTCTTGTTTTGGTTCTGAATGCGGAGCTGGCATTCTGCTGCAGCTCAGTCCAGCAAGGGATCACTTGAAGTGGGTTTCGGGGCCCAGGCCACCCAGAAATCCTGATCAATTCTTTCTGCTTGATCATGTAATGTGTATCATAGATATAAAACAGTATACAGTACTGTATAATTGCTGTGCGTGTCTTAACCTACAGCGATTGATTGGTTTCAGGGTGTTAGATTTAAGGTGCGTGGCCAACCTGAACCTACCCAAGAGAATAATGGAGCGTGTCTGCCCATAAAGGTCAACCATGGCCCATAGAGGCTGCTTGAGCGGCACTCCTCCCAAGAGCTTATGCTTGCAGCCCTTCTGGTTGGAAACATACAAGCTGCCTGAGCTGGACACCCAAAACTCCAGCTGTGATCCTGCCTTGCAGAACTCCTCATGCACGGGGGCGGCCCAGTGGCTGGGGATTTCCCAGTGGCTGGGGATTTCAGAGATGGCCATGCTGGGCAGGGGCAGAGATCGTGAATCTGGAGAAACGCTGGTGAAGCCCACTCGCATGGCTCCGTGCCAGCAGGCGGAATCGTCCTCGACCCGCAGCTGAACCCGTTCCTGGACCCTCACGGGCCGATTGCTGAACAAAAGGCCGTTTTTGAAGGTGGCGTTGGACCTCTTTGCATGGCAACATCCCTGACTCAGGTGGACCGCGTCTCCTACGGCCCGATGGAACGTCAGAGGACTGAGGCACCGGAAACCACATCTTTGCGACATCTTTGGCTCAACATCTGAAAGATAAGATTAGATGCATGGTGCCACAAATGATTTGGATACAACACATAAGGTTTCACTTCAGAAAGGTTTCATCACAAAAGTACAAATTAAAAATAAGAATATGAAGAAAGTGAAAAACATTTATTTTTTCCTTCAAGACAATAAATACATTATAGGCTCCTGTTCGCTTAAACTGGATGCGAGCTACTGAACCATAAAGGAGGTAATCCAGCAACATATCAAGATCCCAGGCTGGAAGTCACAGCGAAGTGCCAGATTCTTTCAAATTTGTAGTCAGTGAATTTTCTACTCTTTGCCAAGTATGTCTAATAGAGTACTGTCAACAAATGTTGCACAATGTTCAACTAGATCACCACAACCCATACAACTAACCAAAGTCAAGTTATGAGAACAATCAAATTTGCACTAATTACAGCAATGCAATGACAAAAGCCTTAGCTGACATCTCTTGCAGTTTGAAAGGACCCCACAGCTGTCTACTGTGAATTTTGCAAGCTGGTGCATCGATCTTGGAGTGAATAATGGAATTACTTTCTGGCGACCCCAAGCATGTCGCCCTGTTTGTTCTTTCGTTACCTTATATGCTACCTGGTTGACACTTTTGAAAAATCATTCTTTTTTAACCTTTATTTAACCATGGAACATTCCATTGACATTTTTTTAAAAAAAAAAAACGTTTTTTCAAGGGAGTTCTGGGCCAAGAGGCAGGAACAAACATAAACAGAAAGCAAAAACCGAAAGTGGAATTCATGCAATGGCTAACTAAATATTTTTGGAAATAAAATACAAATATCAGACTACAAATGATACAAAATCAAATTTCACCATGTATTACTGGCATGTAAATAGAAAAATAAACATATACATAGAAAATGAAAACTCACCAGCTGCCTCAAGATCCATCATCTAATTGTTGTCATCTGGCTGAAGAGGTTTGAAGAGTAAGACAAATTTGCCAGCTTTAATGAAAGAGAAGGCATGCAAGTGTATTTATAGCTGGATTGCACGTGACTTGAAACAAACAAACCCTAAAAGCAGAAGGGAGTTAAAATGGGAGGGGGTGACGGAGCTGACCTACCTTTAAATTCTTCCACACCTTATCTGCATCACTGTACACGCGCGCGCAGTTAAATGGGTCCTGCATCTCACGTGCTGGACTGAGACATTTCGAAACTGAAAGTTCAGCCGTGCTCTGTAGGAACCAACCCATTCATTTTGATTGGCTAATGCATGAAAACATGTGACAGTAAAGGACCATGAATGGAAAGTTGAAATGACATCATCGCAGTTGGAAGTTACACATTTACTGTGAGATTTACTTGCACTGTGATCCTGTTTCTGGGAAACACAGTAGGATTCCTGCAAGACACTACATGCCCCCTTTAAATAAATGGATTTTGTTCAGTGTGCACAAACATGAAAAATAATGCATTTCAAGTGCTACATTAACCTCCTGACTACCAGTAGTTCAAATTTGTCCTCTGTAGAGGACATTTGTGAACCTAAATATCTCCCACCCAGTGCATCCAATCGCATTAACTCCTTTTGTTACTCTAAAGAGGACATTCAGTGCTTTCCAATGATATCAAATTTGTAGGGGTTAGAAAAAGTAAGAAAATGGCTTCCCTCTGTGCAAGCACTTTTTATGGGAAGAGGAAAAGTAATACTTTTTGTCTTGAAATGCTGTTGGCATTTTAATTATAAGTCTCTTATGAACACGTTAAAGTGTTGTTTGAGTTTTAAAGTGTATTTGAGCCTGTTTAAAAAATGTAGTGGGATTTCAAAAATTTCTTTTGGAGTAGTCCAATTACTTCACATAGATTGGGGAATTTCAAAATAAATGTGATTGGACAACATTTTTTTTCCTGGTAGTCAGGAGGATAAATATGAAGCCTGGCACAATATCGTCTCGGGATGGGAAGCTGTCGATCCACGGACCGCGTGCGGCCCATGACCATATTCAGAGTGGCCCCTTTATAAACAGCAACAATAATAAATGTTAGTTATTATTCTTAATATCCTGCTAATACACAGGCGGCGATTGTCGTTTTAAGTTGTGATATCACCAATCACCATCAGATGGCAGACATGTCTTTGTTGCACTCATACTGGGTCTTATACTGCCTTATGTTACAAGGTGAGTAGGCCTACTTTTTTTTTTTGTGGATTTGTAATGATAGACACGACAGATAGAGTACTTCAATGATACAATTTTTGGGGTGAAAAAATATGGACAAAATGAGCTCTTGCATTTAATGTCGGTTTCTTGTTCCGTAGTTAAGTGCTGTCATTGAATGGTAATTTTCATGCAAGAGAGCCCTTTGCACTGGGTGAAAAAAATTACAGTATGTGATTATTTTGTTGTTTGCTTCAAACCATTTATCGTTGAGTTAGGACAGTGGATCTTTTATTAATGCGCTGAAAAATGTATGATCTAAAATAAAATATATTCTATTAAGAGTATGCATTTTGCGTGTACAATAGGCATATATTATGTCCACATTAAATAGAGTATTTTTGTCATGCATATGGTTTGGTGATGCATGCTCTGATGTACAGTATATGTATTCATCCCCCAGCACTTCACATAGTGTTGCATACTGCTAGAGGTCATGTTACATAAAAGTAGCAATGGGATAACAGTTCCCTAAAAATGACCTAAAAAATCCGTTACAATGCAAAGAAAGTCTGGTTGGAAGGGCCACTTCAACTTTAGTACAACACACCAAGTATTTTGAAATAAGAGGACGTGTTCCAAAGAAGGTGAGCTTTTTGTGGGTGTGTGGGTAACGATTTTTGGGGGAACGCTTTTTTGTGATATGGCCTCTTAAAGTCTGGTCACAAAATGCCTTTAAATTCCAGTAAAACTGTACAACTACATTATAAATCAACATTCCTCCAACCATCCTTTGTCCGAGCCGCTTATCCTCACGAAGGTTGCGGGCATGCTGGTGCCTATCCCGGCCGTCTTTGGGCATTAGGCAGGTACACCCCAAGCCGGATGCCAGCCCATCGCAGGGCATAGAGACGAACAACCATTCGCGCTCACAATTTAAGCATTCACTCAACCTACTGGAGTACCCAGCGAAAACGCACGCAGGCATGGAGAAAACATGCAAACTGCACACAGGAAGGCCTGGGCGCGGAATCGAACCCGGGAACTCTGCACTGTGAAGCCGGCGTGCTAACCAGTCTACCACTCATGAGCATTGATTAGGTACACCATCACAAGTGCCAATTATATTCCTTGTGAGAGCCTCTTATTCTATTTCTCTCTTGCGCTTTGTGAAACACATCTGTCCCTTGTGAGGCAATCTCACATAAGTGATGTGTCGATCGTAAACAAAACAGCTCTCCTTGCCTTCTCTTTGAAGTGAACGAGGGGCCGTCTTCATCATTCACTTCCAAGCGCCCGCTTTCAAAAATTTGCAACAATTATCTGCACCAACTGCACAACCGTCATAGTACTGTATTGCACCACAGATCACTTTATCTCAACTGTATTCAGAGCGCTTTAAAACAACCACCGCTGTATACAAAGTGCTGTACATGGAGCAAATGTCATACATACAACAATAAAACAATCAATTAAAAACGAAGATGGTACAAAGCACAAAAACAGTCAAACGAAGATCACCTCTGAGTCATGCTGAATCAAATGCCAAAGAAGACACATGAGTTGTGCGACGAGTTTTAAAGATGGGCAGCGAGGGGTCTTGCCGAATGTTCAGTGGGAGGTCATTCCAAAGAGAGGGACCAGCAAATTTACCTCTCCTCAATACTTTGCACATTTGTCTCACAGCTGTCATCGGGTGGTACGTACCCTTACATTACAGAAAGTCTTTCGATACTTATCTGACATGTCCTTGTTTATAGTAGTTGTTTGTTATTGATAATACTAGTGTAGCCTGTATTACCGGAGACAAATTCCTTGTTTGTTCTACATAATTGGCCAATAAAGATAAGATGAGAAAACCTTTATTTGTCTCACAATGGAGAAAGCCCCAATTTACAGCAGCAAGAATTATGAAAGGGAGAAGTAGAAGAACAAAAAGTATACAAGTAAATATAAATATAAAACTATAAATGTAAGCATAATAAAAAATGGGTGAGTGGGGCTGAGTCCAGGTTTTCAGGTCTGTCTATTCAATAGCCCGACAGCAGTCGGCAGGAACGTGCGGCGGTACCTCTCCTTCTTGCAGCGCGGGTGTATCAGTCTCTGGCTGATAGGGTAGCCTGGAGGGGGTGCGAGGGTCTGTCTATCATAGCTTTTAGCTTAGCTAGCATCCTCCTAAAGATGAATCTAATTCTCATTCTCAATATTTTATTTGCCGCCTAATTTATCTGGCAACAGTTGAATAAGTGGAGTATCGGAACTTTTTTTTTTTCATGTAAAGCTCTGCACCGAATGATGCGCTCATGAAATGTGTAATTCATATCTGCAGTAGCTTTGTGCTCCAGTGATGTTTTGTTTTTCCACAATTCCGCTCTGGGGCCATATATCAGGTATCTCTTTATTTGCACATTGATTGAGCAGGTTTTACCTTTTGTTCATTGAACAAACATCTCATCCACATGACTGTGTGGGCATCATTTAGGTGCTCATTGACGCCGCTGCAGATGGTTGAAGTATGATCCATTATTGATCTCCCTGAGCATTGTACTTTAATGCTGCTGGGACACAATGGCGGTACCAGCTGTGAGTCAAGAAAAAGGGGCGGGCACTCGGAATGAGTGCTCTGAACATTCATTTCACTCCCATTGTGCACCCGAGGGCGGACTGTGCACACAGTGTGAGATTTTTTTTTTTTTTTAGTAGGACAAGTCAAGAGGGTCCAACGAATAATGTGAAATTATTTTAGATGATCATTTGATGTGTGATTGTGAGAAACAATCTGGGGACTTTGCCGGCTGCGACACGCCCACTGTGCTGTGGGGCACCTTCAATAATTCATCGGGAGAAAACATTAAGTGCCGAACGCACTGGCTCCCCGTCTCAGCCCACCGTAGACAGCCATGCTGACTGGATGACTATTTCGGCATTACTGCAGCCGACCTCCCCCACCCCGTGAGCGCACAGAGAACCTCCACCCCGCCCGCCTGGCAATCAGGCTGCACACTGCAGCAGAGTTAAGAGCTGCAGTGAGCTCTGGGAAATCTCCCTCCACATGCTGCGGCTGGTGCCGCTCGACATCCAACTCTACCATCTCTTTGTCCCGCACGCCGCGTTGGCTTGTCCCGTCGCAGCCCACTCATTCAGCCTCCATCCCGCCACCCCACCACTCCTGAAAGTCCCACCGCTTTGCCCTCTCCCAGCCGTCCAGCCCCCTCCCCGCTTGCCCTCCATTCCTTTTTTCTTTGCTCTATGCGCATAAAATTGTAGAGCTCAGCATTCTTCTCCACATGCTCGAAGGGAAAAAAGGGGGCGGGGGGTTGGAGAGATGAGTTGGGCGGGAGGAGCCCCTTTTCCAACTAATGAACAGAGCTTATGTTATTGAAGAGCGGCTTGGCCAATCAGGACGCGGTGCAGGCAAAGACAGCAAGGGGGAAAAAATCAGCAGAGCGAGTGGGCAAGAGGAAGAAAAAAAAACTGCAGTGTGTGAGTGTGAGTAGTTTGTATCCTTCCCCTGAGCAGATCTTTATCAATTAGGGTACTCCTATCTCGGGGTACACTGTGTGTAGTTAACGGCAGGGCGTAGCAAAGGTGTGTCTATTAGGCTGTGTTAAAGACTCATTCTGTCAAAGTGGACATCAGACAAAGTAGGCGGACATTGATTGTTTTTCTCTCTATCTCAAAGTGTCTTGCTGTCTGCGGAGAAGAGCTCCGTGTCCGGCGGAAAGCAAGCAACATTACAAGGTAAGCGGCTGCGTTGTTTTTTCTTGATGACAGCATGCTCTCAGACTTTTTAAACTTCTTTTTCTGATTCAGTTTGCTGCTGGATAGGTGGG
>CAAKHF010012344.1:0-19700 GCA_901007745.1 Hippocampus kuda
GGGGGGGGGGGGGTGGGGGGGGGGGGGGGGGGTGCTCGTGTGCGCGCCAAGCTTTTGCAAGAGGCTGCAAACAGGTTGATGATGATTCCTCGTTGGCCCGCGTGTGCGCCAAATGCGGAGCGAACTCGGGGTGCCGCAACACATGCATCGCATCGTTCTGAGATGTCAAACAAACAAGATCGGCTCAGTCATCTTCGCATTCGCAGTGGCACCTTTCTTGTTGCGGTTGGAGTTGCGTTGAACTGCATTGCACCAAACTTGGAGGTGTTTGTTTGTTACCTGTCTGAGAGGCGATGTAAAATGCCCCCCCCACACACACACACGCACACGTTTAATCGCTTTTGATAGCATGACCACGCTGAGGGGTTGTTTCTCATATTTTGCTGACCTGTTGGGACGTCAAAATATTCCAGAGGCACAACAGCAATGCATTCTACAAACCACAGAACTAAACGCACTGTTAAATTGTTTCAGCATTATTGTTGCTCTCAAAATTTCAATTCCCCTCATAGGATTAAAAAAGCTATCTATCTATCTATCGGTCTGTCTGTCTGTCTGTCTGTCTGTCTGTCTGTCTGCCTATCCAAATAAAATTTAAAAACTCCTCTGCGACTGGCTGATAACCAGTTCATGGTGTCCCCCGTCTACTACAACATAGTTTATATCATTGTTTATGATATACTAGTGCAGCGTGTACTACCGGAGACAAATTCCATGTGTGTTCTACATACTTGGCCAATAAAGATGATTCTGATTCAAAGACATCTGGGATGGATATTCGTGATCATGTAGCATACATACACATACTGACATAATCATTCATTCAATTTATTGCTATGTTTTACTGTCCAATTAATAAGTTAATAACCTGATCAGTGAGCAATTAGAGGCGTCGACTTAAAAGAGCAACAGCTGTAATTAGGATCACATTGTTGTGCACGCTACCACATTCGAGCCACCCGGTGGCGACAAATCCATACTTTCAAGTGTCCGTGAAACGTGAGCTATTTGATTATTCCGCACACTGAGTACACTACAGTGTAGTCTTGCAAGGCAATCATGACAGCTCAGCGGGCTTAAAGGGCGAGTTGCAGGTAAGGAGAGAGTTTCAGTATCATTCTATGTGCCAACTGAGACTTGCGCTATCGTGTGAGCTTGAGCGAGCTAGCAAGTTATCGAGTTTTTCTAACCGAGTTCTTGGATATGGGGCCTATTGAGCGATGTGAGCTAGGAACCGCAAGGTGCTACGAGCTCTCCAGTGAAGCGCACCTCTTGACAGATGTTGTCAGTAATTCGAGTGGAGGCTGTTAATCGTGTGTTACAAATATGCCGATTTGAGTGGTCATTTTTTGCATGTGAAGAGAAACGACACAAGTGCATATAAACACGGTTGACATTAAACCAGCTGTAACTTGCTAGCAGTTAGCCAACATTAAGCAGGCCCGGCTCCCAGCGTCAACATTTGAGTTTTTTCAGGCACACCCTTCAAAATAAAAATCATTTCGTGATCTGCTTTCCAGAAAAACGGACGTTGAGATTACATTGAAATATAATTGTCTTTAATTATGAAATATAGTGTGATATAAACTTGAACAATTTCAAATAACTCATTTTTGTTCTCATTATAAGCCGTGAAATAACTTTAACTTTGAAATCTCACCTAGTGTTTCCGCGTTCTAAATTTTACTACAACGACAAGCATAAGCTAACGAACCATCTAGCCAACCAGTTTAGCCGAACCCACTTTACATTAACAACAAACAGAGGCTGCAAACGCATGCAAACAAGTAACTGCCGTGTTTCCATCTGCCTTTCGGTCACACGGGTCAGCCTTTACTCGCTGCAAACCTCCAGGAAGAATCGCCCAATGAGGTCAATTAGCAAACGCTAAATGTTTAACATTGGTTGCTCGCAACTTGGTTATGTCTCGTTTTTAGAAACGTCAAAACAAGCGGAATGTTTAAATTACTAAGTGTCTGACCAAGCTGTGTTGTCAGCGCTTCTGCGAACATGTAATTACGCACTTGTACAGAATACTCAATGTTTTATTTAAATCATAACAGTGTATTTGCATAAGTTATGCAATATTGCGGCGTCGTTGTAATTTTGATGAACGGTAAGAACAAAATAACAACATTTCACCGATACGAAACAGATCTCCATCTTGTTATGGAATTCCGGCGTGGAGAACAGTTTGTGAGATAACGCCCAAATCGTTGACCTGTTACACGAGTTCCTACTGGTTTGAGAATTAACTCTCTTGGGGGAAACATTTTTGTATGACTTCAGTTGCCGTGGTCAAAACATCTGCCACGCAGTTTTTAGGTTCTGTGTTTGAATCTGTGCACTGACCACCGAGTGGAGTTTGCACGCTTGCTTCAACCCTTATTTGGCTTGGATCAGTGGCAGCTCACCAGTATGAGGACAAGTGCTGTCGAAAATGAATGGATTATTCAGCATTGTAATCTGCCGTGCAAATATTAGACTTTTATTGCAACACGCGGTTACCTCATGTGTCGTTTTCTCACAGAGTCAGTCGCTACTCTATGTACGATGAACACTGAGGACAAGTTGGAGGGCATGCTGTTTAAGTGCAGCAGCGGCGGGATAGACAGCGGTGGGAGAGTCGGCCTAGTGATGACGCTGGGGGAACGATCTCTGGCAGACCACCCGTTGTTGGCAGAAGACGATGACGATGAGGACGAAGATGAGAACTTGACCGTGAGCTCGCTGGTGACTCACGACCTGGTACCTCCCGAGCAGCTGATGATGCAGGAGATGTCCAAGAACAGTGGCGGAGGTGATGAAGAGGGAGGAGGAGAGGTGGGAGTGCATTTCCCGCTGAAGCTCACCCATAAATTGCCCTGCTTGCCTGTGAGTTTATTCCACTTAAGTGTTTGGGAACATCACTGATATTCAGAAAAAGTTGCTGGATACTCTTATATTTGTTTTATTTAGTAATGCTGCGATTTAAAAAAATTCTTGTCTTAACTGTAAACAGAAGTGTCCATATGTTAGAAGCTACTTACTGGTTTTGAAAAAAAGAGTAGTCCTGAAAGTAAGCTATAAATGCTTTTATTGCATTGGGTTTAAAATGCTGAAATGGTGATATGGGCTGCTGTAGGAGGCCTCTTTGGTCACACACATTTTTTTGAATTATTTGGTACAATAGAGATAGACTATGAGTTGACTTCATATGTATATTTTTGAACGGACTGACAAATTAATTTTGTACAATTTTAGAGGTGATTGACTAGATGCTACATTACGTTGAATGAATTACTACGTTATATATTTGTACTGGTTTAAAAACAAAATTTCAGGTTATTTACTGAGCTCCTGCTATAGAATACCAACGAGATGTTGTGGTCCAAAAAGGCGACTGCAAATATTCACAGGCTTCAATTGTGAATGTTATCTTCTCAAGTTTGCGGTCACTACACAGATATATGAATATTTTTCTCCCAGTCTGGAATTAAAAATAAAAAAGTCTGTTAGCTAGCGCTAACCTTTTTCCTACAAATACCTGCTCTTTTGAAAAAATAGTGGCACATTTGCAACAATTATGTTCAAAACCAGCTCCGGCATATCCTTTACGATAACCTCCAGCTAAAGGTCATAAGGAAAAAATGATTTCGAGTTAATTTGTTGGTGCTGGCTGAAATGAGGTCTAGCGAGGTGTGCTAGCGATTCACATGTTCTGCTCACACATTTTGACCACAAATACTTCGCACAAGAAGTCGGAACATTTGGTGGACCGTTGTGTCATTCCCACGGTCGGAATGAGCCATCTTAACTCTTCTTTCAAACCCCCTCATGTGCATGTGTAACGCTTGAAAATAATAGTCTTGTGTCTGCTGCTAGTCGACTGCTGATAAAACTACATTTCGGGAATGGCTAGAGCAGCTATTTTGAGCCACAACTTCACCTTACTCTCAGGTATAAACTGCATGGACAAAATCTTGTATGCAGCCTCCTCTCAAAAGAAACTTGTATCAAAACAAAACATTTTCAAACTAAATATTCCAATCTGAGGCTTGTGAACCCACATATCGTCCAGCTGCAATGCTGTCCTATCAGCAGTTCCCGGTATGTAAAAATATTCACATTTGTCCTCCATGTGACTCCATCTTACAAATTTCATGACAGAAGTCAGTAGAATGCACTGTGGTACTGCGCATAAGTTAAGCGAAATATTCGCAACGTTCACCGCAGCTCCCGCACGGGCTTGAATGAAGCGTGAGAACTCGCTCGCTTTGTAAGGCACCTTTACGATAGGTTAATTTTCAGCACATTTGTTTGCCTCACATCTCTCTCTCTCTCTCTCTCCTCGTTCTGTTACAGCTGAGCATCAAGCAAGAATTAAAACTGACCGAGCACCCACTGCAGATGAAGAAGGACAAAAAAGCAGTCAAGGACCTGATAGTGTGTCCCAAGAAGAAGAAAAGGAAACAGCGATCACCAGCAAAGGTAATGCCGAGGCCGAGGCAGAAAACTGACAGCCATCCGATCGCCAAATACTTGCTAATATGTTCGAGACCGTTTCTCCCGAGATTATAAACTGATGTGCTTTCCGGTTTATTTTGCGGTTCTAGATTCTCAGCATTAACGAGGACGGTTCATTTGGCATTCAAAGCCCCAAGTGCCATGTTTGTATTCACTGTAATGCAGCATTCAGAACCAACTACCATCTCCAGAGGCATGTCTTCATTCACACAGGTCCGTAAAAACAACAAAAAAAAAAAGGAAAATAAAATAACTAATGTACAGCGTAAGATTTTATATGAGCTCTTGCCGTGTCTCCTCCCCCCCACCCCTTCTGAAATTCTAGGTGAGAAACCATTTCAGTGCAGCCAGTGCGACATGCGCTTCATTCAGAAATACCTTCTCCAGAGACATGAGAAAATCCACACCGGTGAGTGTTTCCGACCCAAAGATCTTTCTTTGACGCTTTTTAACCCAAGTGGCTCATGGCGTATCTTTTTATACTCAGGTGAGAAGCCTTTCCGCTGCGATGAATGCGGTATGAAGTTCATCCAGAAATACCACATGGAGAGACACAAACGGACTCACAGTGGAGAGAAGCCCTACCAATGCGACTACTGTCACCAGGTTACTTTTGTGGCTACTTTTTATGTCGCGGTGTCATGCCATGATGAGAATTTGAGGCATGAAGGGGTATGGATCCTGTATGTCCTAAAATAGATGCCTGGAATAGTCTCTTGGTGTTTTGGCGACGTGCCCAGCTCGCTGTTATCACTTTTTCTCTGGCCATGTTTCCACAAAGCGGTTCAGTATGGTTAAACCCTGATTTGGTTCATGTTTTCCTTGCTAGCGCGGGTACCAATAGCACACAGTCCCAGTTAAAAAAAAAAGCGTCAAAGTTCTTCTTGTCTTAGCTGCTTGACATCCAAAGGTCCATTTTGTAGCCATTTTAGCAATGTAACGTTCTTGCTGCGTCTGAAACTAACAATAACAAATACTTCCTGGACTCCTGCGCATGTGTAAACCAGTGTGGTGGTTGCTGTTGCCGTTTCCGAACGAAGCAGTAGAGGTCGCTGTTAGATTAGACTTCGTTGTAGTGAATCTCATCGCGAGGCAAGAGCAGAAAAAAAGATTTCGTATAACGCAACAGTGTTTATTTTTGTTGTATGGGGGGCAGGAAAGTGGGAATGGTGTTAATGCATGGAGATTTTTTCACACTAGGGGGTATTTTCGCCCATGTCGGTTTCGTTGTAGAGGAGTTTCACTGTACTCTGTGTGAAATCTGGTACCGTTTCATTAAACGCAAAGCTGATATACTCACAAAAAGTACAAATTTATTTTGGGCGTAATACTGTGGAAAAAAACATGAACGCATTTTTTGAAGACGGTACGGTTTCAATTTTATGTCTGAAGTTTAAACCCTTCATGGACATCGGTTACTAGAGTGGACGGCTTATCATGTTATCAGGTTAAAAGGTGCATGAAAGGGTTACTCATGCTTTTGATAAAAGCGGCACAATCATTGTTTTTCTATCATCCGCAGTACTTCTCCAGAACTGATCGCGTCTTGAAGCACCGAAGGATGTGCCACGAAAACCGAGAGAGAAAGAGCAACAAGGCCGCCAATAAAAGTGGAACACTGCACGAAGATGACGCCTTAAGCCCCTTTCTCACTAAAGAGTGCACGTTACCCAAGAAGAAGCGACAAAAGTGCGCCGACAAGTCGGACAGTTCTTGTTCGTCTGCCGCCGGCCAAGCGGACGAGCTCCCTGCCGCTGTGAAAGAAACTGAAGTGAAAGAGGAAGAGAGACTCCATAAAAGTGAAGCTCTGCCTCTTTTTGCCCTGTCCTCCAAAGTCAAACACGAGTATGTGATGGGGGACTACTCTGTGGAGCTTCCAGAAGAAACCTCCGGCCAACACCGAGATGACGAGGAGGCGGCGACCCCGAAACTAGTCCTGAAAAAGGTGTCCAAGAGGAGGTTTAAACAGTCGGGTGAACAAGCTCCTTGCTTGGCCACGCTGTCCTCATTTGAGGAAAACAACAAAGTCACCCATTATACCTTTGAAATCGTGGACAAGCAAAGCCTTTTAGATGAAGTGAGCAACGCGGCGGAAACTCCAGCGAAGCCCGCAACGAGTAGCACCAACTACGACGACGCCATGCAGTTCCTCAAGAAGAAACGCTACCTTCAAGCGGCCGTGGCCAACAACAGTCGCGATTACAGCCTGAACGCGAGCGGCATCTCATCGTCTCAGCCTACCGTCGCTCAAACGGCGGTGTCAGCCGTCATCGACGAAACGGTCCCGGCCACCATTCTGGAACCTCAGCCTATCAACCCGGAGATGAAGGCGATTCATGAGCGGAACGTGTTGCCGGATGAGGTTCTTCAGACCCTGTTGGACCACTACTCCAACAAAGCTAACGGCCAGTCGGAAATCTCCTTCAGCGTCGCCGATACGGAGGTGACCTCAAGCATATCCATTAATTCCTCGGATGTTTCCGACGGCAGCCCTGCCGAGAGCCTCGGCGCCGCCGGTGCTCAGACTCAGCCATCGACGGAGAAGGCCACCCTCTTGCAAGAATATTCCAAATTCCTCCAGCAAGCCTTGGAGAGGACCAGTCAGAACGACAGCTACCTGACCAGCCAGAGCCTCAGCCTGGTCACGGAAAACCCGACCTTAGCGGGGCAGCCGCTGTTCTCCACCGAGAAACAGTTTCCGTCCCCGAGTCGGTTCAAATCGGGGACGAGCTCCCCATTGAGATCCGCTATGGAGAAACCTCACTTCGGACTACTGGTGGGGGACTCTCAGCACTCGTTTTCGTTTTCAGGTGATGAAACCACTCCCCCTTCCACGGTGTCCCCCTCTGACGAGGACTTCCTTGAACAGGTGTCACCTCCCAAAAAGACGGACTCCCCCCAAGCGATACTGCAGACGTTTCAGATTAGCACCTTCGATCCCAACTTCAAGTCTCATTTCCAGACCTCGAGATCTGGTTCCTCGTCACAGTTTACAGGTGCCAATGGACAAGTAAGTCTCCGGGGGCACAGCACAGACTTCTCGGAGTTCCCTTTAGTTCGAGTCGCCGAGACCAGGTCCCAATTGAACTCGTCCCCAGACGTTTCATCAAGTGAAACCTTTGGTTGAGGAGTAACGCGTGGTGCGATTCCTACATGAATAATTTCTGCAGCACTTTATCCCATTTCACCTGCTTTGCCAAAGCACATCTCATTGCGTTTGGATACGTTTCTTTAGGCATTTTGGTAAAACATTACAAAAAAAAAAAAAACTTAATGCAGTTGAGCTCTTATTATAGTGGGTAAATATGGAACAATTGGCAGTACCCCTTTCAAAACGTTTGAATTTGCATTGAGAGATTAGGCGTTCAAAGCTTAAAGGGGAAGTCAACCCCAAAATGTTCTTCACATTATGATGTTCGATGCAGTTCCGCTCATCTAAACACGGCATTCTGATTAATATTGCATTTGTGGAATATGAGTTCAGCAGTCCAGTTCATTTGTCCATCCTAGGGGGCGGCCATTTTGCTCCTTGCTGTCAATTGAAAATGACATCACGGTTGCTCAGGTGACAACGAATCACGGCTCAGCTTCACAAAACTGTTGACCTGTGATTGGTTGTTACCTGAGCACCTGTGATGTCATTTTCAGTCGACCGCAAGTGGCTAAGTGGTCGCACCCAAAGATGGACAAATGGATTTTACTGCTTAACTCATATTCCACTTACGCAGTTTTAATCAGAATGCCGCGTTTAGATTAGCGCACAGAACATATCGTCAAGAAACTTTTGGGGTTGATTTCCCATTTTAATATGAGAGAGTAAAAATGTTATGCCATATTGGTATACATGTTTATGTTTTTGTCACTTTGTGCTTGCACACCCTAAAAACAGTCTTGTTTTCTCGTTAGCTACCCACCCTAGTTGATCATTGATGAAACAGTGAAGATAAAAGTTTTTGGGTTTTTTTTTAATCCAGCTGTTCAACTGCTCACTCGTTGCCTCCTGAGATGACAACACCATCGCGCTAATGTCGTGTCAATGATTTTTAATGTTGCCACTTTACCTTTGCTTGAAATGCATGCCTCGTGGTGTGCACTGAATGGAAAACATTTGACAGGACTGAAGGATTAGGTATCCAATCTGAAATCTTGTTGCATTTTTTTCGGGGGGGGGGGGGTTGAATATCATGTGAAAACACAGTTTGCCCACCTGTACATTTTTTTTTTCGTCATTGCCTGCATCAAACTGAGGTCCCTTACTCCCACATGAATTCGATGTCCTGTGGGTGAGTCACCCACTCTTCCTAAACGCAATTTGTAGTGAAATGACTTAAAAGGATTGTGCTTGGCGTCTGCACAATTTGCACATTTTTCACTACAAAAAGAATGTAGTACTTTTGTATCACAGTGTCCCAAAAAAAAAAAGTCCTGTGATTAAGAACACTTTTTTTTTTTTTTTTTTGCAAAGCATCATCAAATATTTCGAATGGTTCGATTCTCGTGTTTGGGGAAACAAACCATGTGATGGAAACCCCTTGTGTTGAGGTCATACGTTGAAACGAGGCAAAGTATATATACGCAGCGCACAAGTAAAGAATAATGATGTTTAAACGCGCCGAAGTCTGTTTCGACCCGACTTTGCTGAAACGATGTGATTTGAAATCAAATGGTTTGAGTGACTTTTCCTCGAAAGAGTTGTTGAGTGACGCTTAAGGTGCTATTAGGTGTTAAACACTGACCTTGTATGCCATCATATTAAGTTCCATTGACAATCAGGGACAGACGGCACCAACAATAATTATCAGATATTTTTTTTCCCCTGATTTAACATTCCCTTTTATACAAGTATATCCTGTAAATACGTTGTTTCTGTTTTTGCCTGTGCTGAGTACCCCCTTATAGCTACGCGTTGCTAGAGAGATGGCTTGTGCAAGACTGTTGTTTCCTTCGAGAAGCATATTATTTGTTTTGCAACATTGATTAGGTTTGACAACAAATCAGTTTCCTTATGAGATTTGTATATAAAGGATGTAATCAGTGATATCAGAGGACGTGTTTTCTGTACAGTGCGTTGATGACGGGTTAAGGTGAATTTCAATGATTATTCTTGTAATTTAATGCAGTGGGGTTTGGACATCTTGGTGGCTTTTACTCTACACTCTCCCCCATAAAAGACAAAGCACTAAAACCTGCTTGACATTTTCTGGTTGTAAATGGCCTTCGTAGGTGACTTTTAAGCACAGTGGAGATGAACAATTCTTGTCCTGGCTAAAAAAAAAAAAGATCAATCAACTGAAATTGTTTACGGATAATTTTAAATTCTCCCAAGCAAATAATGCGGTGGTTTGAGTTTCGTTAATTAAAAGGCAGCATTATGTGTGTCCCCCCCACCCCCATTTTTGGCCTTAAGTGTCCTTGTATAAGCTAGTGAAAACTACCAGATCTGTATAAAAAAGAAAAACATCTGGATTATGTCTTTTTAAATGAAAAAAAATATATATATATATACATATACTATTTTTGAACCATGAAATTTAAGGCACTGATATGTATGGTATATCATATGCACTCACTATACACTCAGTTGTCTCTGTACAAGTGGTTTGTGTCACCTTATTTCAATGTGAATCTCAGTCTGACAAATTCCTCCTAACTTAGGCTTTCACTGTGAGAACTAGTGAATCACGAAGGTTTATTTGCATGGTCAAAGTTGTGAACTTGTTTGACGACTGGCGTGACGCTTTTAATTGTAGCGGATTCATTTCAGTCAAATAACCCCATACCGTTAGAATTTTACAATATATGATGATTTGTAAACAATCTGATTAAGTTGTTCTCTTGAGTGTCGTGTCATGTCCATATGAATAAAATATTTCCCAAAAAATTCATAGGAATATTTTGTTTTCTAGTGCCTGCTGAAGTTTCCCCTTGCACGAAACGAGATTTTTTAAATAAGTCTCATCGTTTTCATTGCCTTTATTTATACGTTTATCTTAAAAAAAAAAAGATAAGGACCCTGACACGTATGTGCCTCCTTTCAGCTGTGATCTTTGGCAAACCTTAGCTACTAGATTTATTGCCAAAACCAACAGAGGTTCATTGTGCAAAGCAGTAACACCCTGCAAACAAAGTACACAACCTTCAGTCCAGCTGCACACCTTCATACACACGCTCGGACCATGGAAACATTTGGCTTTTTAAGTCATTTTATCCTCAGCATGGACTAATTCTATTTTATGCAAGGTAGGTTTTTAAAACCATGTTCCCTCGCATGTCGTTTGGGTTTTTCCGAATTAACTAAAACCGCTTGAAGTGTAAAGGTTACTCATTAGTAAATGTAAAATATCTAACAGTTACCATCAAACAATTATATATAAAAACACCAAGTTGATTAAAGTAAAAAAGAAAAGAAGTTGTCGCTATCTTTCATTCATATTTATGTACCTTCATGCTAGTTTGCATCCTGGTTGTCAGCTGTACTACTACTGCGTGCTTTAATCCGGATGTCTGCTATTGTAACCTAACAGGATCCCCGCAACACAAAAATGATTTCTCTAACAAGAGAATTAAATGCTATTCTTTAATCAGGGATTGAAATAAGTATCTGTATGAAGTGAACAAGGCGAACCCAAGCAATAGCAACGACATTGCGTCGGTAACCCCCTCAAACAGGGCCCCTTACAATCTATTGCTTGCTGGTGGGGAGTAAGGGACATCCCGAGAGACAACTGTTAGTGGTCCATATCAACAACAATTGGAGACCCCTTAGAAATAGCAATGTCACGTCGTGTGATTCTGCGATCTCCCGAATGTGGCTCCCTGGTAGCAGGCTTGTTTATTTTGAGCAGGCTTTGTTCATGTCTTTTTTTTTTTTCGTGCCCGAACTTAACCTCTAACGTTCTGGTGGTCACTTACACGAACACTGTAGGTTACAATGGAGTCCGTACCAGAGAGATGGACAGTGCATGCCAGTGATCAAGAGGGCAATGGAGCGGGTCTGCTGAAGGTGGGAAATTCAAGCAACTCCAACCCTCACGAGCAAGATCTGTTCCACGAGGATGCAAAGGTGAGGTCAGACTTTTCTTCATAGTTTTACATGCACAGTTCTGTTTTCTCTGCAAAAAAACATCATTAACCCCAAAACACAAGCACTGTAGCCTAAATTGTTGGCTAGTACTTTAATGCAGGGGACAACACACTGTGGTCCTTGACCTCTTTAATATAATTTCAAACTCATTTAACGATATCCTTAAAAATGAATAACTTCTACATTTTTCTTTTTCAGGAAAAAAAATGCACAGGAGTTGTGAGGAGACTGATTATCAAGCAATAAAACAGACCCTCTGTCGTTTGTTAACTTGAGCTTTTTAAGTGCGATTGAGTAGAGCAAAAACATACGCGCCGGTTTTGTACTGTACACGACATTCACCATAATAAAATCTGTCAAACGGTTACGGCAGACCTGCAGTTTTATCACAGAGGAGAGAGAGGTTTTACTTGTAAATCAACATTTGCTTTCATTTGTTTCATGAAAAGACATCGCCCTTTGCACAAATACAAGTTTGGCTTTGACGTGGCAGTTGCTCATGTTGGCATTTCATTATTCGTATGTTAGCCGCCTGCTTGAAGGTAAAAGGATTGAGAGCTTTAGACATAAATAACAAAAGATAAAGTCACCTGATGGACAAATTATGTTTCAACAGCACATCTTAATATTAGCCTGCAGTTGCATAATTTATTTGTGATGTCACAGTTGGAGTTGAAGAGCTGTCGTTTTTCTCGGTCCAGGGCTCTCAACAGTCCTGTCAACCTTGGTGGAGAATCAAGCTGTTTGTGTGGGAGCCGGTTCTCTTTGGTACCTGGGATGGTGTCTTCACCACGTGCATGATTAACATCTTTGGCGTTGTCTTGTTCCTGCGTACTGGCTACTTAGTGGTGAGTACATGCCGTTTGTTATACGACTACTCCTACTGTGGAAACGTATGCCCCTAAAATTGAATAGAGACAAAGAATATGTTGTGAGAATTCAGCTCATGCGGCCCGGCGGTCCAGTGGTTAGCGCGTCAACCTCACAATGCAGAGGTACCGGGTTCATTTCCATCTCCGGCCTCCCTGTGTGGAGTTTGCATGTTCTCCCCGGGCCTATGTGGGTTTTCTCCGGGTACTCCGGTTTCTTCCCACATTCCAAAAACATACATCGCAGGCTGATTGAACACTCAAAATTGCCTCTAGGTGTGAGTGTGAGCGCGGATGGTTGTTCATCTGTGTGCCCTGTGATTGGCTGGTAACCGGTTCAGGGTGTCCCCCGCCTACTGCCCGAAGACGGCTGGGATAGGATCAGCACCCGCCACGACCCTTGTGAGGATCAAGTAGTTCCAAAAATGGATGGAATTCAGCTCAGTCCTTTTTTTTGTTGAGAATTTCAGCATAGTCGGCCATATTTTTCCCACCTTGTGATATGATCGTAGTGTTGACTAAGTAGAAAAATCACCATAGAACCGGAAATTCAAAAGAACCCTTTCAGGGACAGCGGTGACTACCGTGGACAGCTGACCACGTTATCATGTTACAGGGTGCAGAAAAGGGTCATAGCCCGCTGTACTTGTGTACCGTATTTCCTCAACAAATGTCCTCTGCTCCAGTGCCTTAATTTATCGCCGAGGTAATCATAAGGAAATGAGTGAAAGCCTCTTTTGAAGACACGTTGCAGTGTTGGTTTGCTTATCTTCCAGGGCAACACAGGTGTGCTGCTCGGGATGCTCCTGGTCTCCATGGTGGTTCTGTTTGCTTTGGTGACAGTGATGTCTGGGATTGGAGTGTGTGAGTACTGCGGGGTGGGAAGTGGAGGTGTGTACTCCATGATCTCCACAGTCCTTGGGGGCAGGTTGGGAGGCACTATGGGTCTCCTCTATGTGTTTGGACAGGTGAGAACCAAATTAGATTCACACTTTTTTTTTTTTTTTTCTCCGGTGCCGACATCGAAATAAGTCCGACCATGTCGCCTGCTTTCTGCCGCAGTGCGTTGCCGGTGCAATGTACATCACCGGATTTTCGGAGTCGGTGGCACAGCTGCTGGCTCTTCAGAGTCAGTGGGCAGTGCGAGGCATGTCAGCTGCAGTACTGCTCGCTCTGTTGGGAATCAACCTGGCAGGTGTCAAGTGGATTGTTCGACTCCAACTGCTGTTGCTGGCGGTGCTGGCCATCTCCACACTCGACTTTGTCATCGGCACTTTCACGCACCTCGACCCAGGTAAGGCAACAGACGTGAATGTACACTTGCGGAGGACCAGCGGGAGGTACCTCAGGATGATCATTGATAAATTCACATTTTGCGAGACATGCTGGCTGGTGTGTGTTTAGGTTTTTATTCATCAATATTAATCACAGTGCTTTTTCGACTGGAACAAGCGATTCATTTTAGTTACTGTTGAAAGAGAGTACTGCGCAGTAGGCTCCAGAGAATATCACTGTTGAGCATGTACGATCTGTGTCGACCAGAAGGTGTCGCTCTACTACCACCTAATAAGGACACTGTTCACGATCAATTTTCTGAAGGATATTTGATCATAAATAGACATTTCAAGCAAGCCCTAAAAAAATATATATATATATTTTCTCCAGTGTAGGACATTTTTAATAAAAAGAAAATAAGATTTTTTTTTTTTTTTAGTTGGTTATGTTTTTGAGCAGACTTACAGGAAGTAGAATTTCCTGTTCTGACTGATTACCCATGTCCTGTCCAATAGGAAGAGAAGTGTACTGCTTCTATCTGAACTTAAAAAAACATTTTATGTGTAAAAAAGATTTAGCTGTGCTCGCAAAACTAATCTTGCCCGGCTCATGTATCCGAAAACTGAACTACTACCTAAACTAATCACATGTCCAGGTTTTTCCAGTTAAGGGCTGTGTGTTGTTGTGACCTCATATTTGGCAGTTGGCCAGAAAGTCCCTTAGCTGGCTGGGACAGCCCAGATTAGAACTGAGTACCGAACACTCAGCTACATCCTGAAGGATGACAAACCTCTGGGGTCACCATAACCGAGGCACTAAATGAAATCTAAACTTTATGCCACAATGTTAATCAAAATATTATGTTTATACATATCGACCTATTCCTGATACGGTTGGGTTTTGTACATTTTCTTCAGAGAGCGAGGCGAGCTCATTTGGTAGATGAGGTCCTTTGATTACTTTGATATGAATCATACACTTTCCCCATTTTTGCGGAAATCCAACCCGGAGTTAAAAGTTCATTTGCTTGCTCATATCCACTCCGGTTAAATGTTGTTCATTTCTAGAAATTTTGTGAATATGGTATCGAGCCTTTGTCAGACCCGGTGGGAGGAGGATTTCTCCATTGAAATATGTTTTGACTCTTTGAGCGCGCCGAGAGTGCCGGTTTGTTGTCTGCGCAACCACAACCACATCAAGTTTGACCACAGCACTCTCATTGTGATGCAAGCAAAAATGTTCTATGCAATTGAAGACACCCCCCACCCCCGAACGAAGCTACAATGTGGTTCTAGGTCCACGGCTTTCGGGTGTTAACCAGACTCACCCACATATTTGCAAAATGACAAAGAAAGAAAGAGTTCAGATGAGAGGCCAGCTTCTACCCTGGCAAGCAGCACGCACGGCTCTCTGTGCCTCTTCGCTCATGTGCAGCTGCCAGTCATCTCAGTGGGACCTGCCTCGCCGCCGCAACCTCACTGCCCGATGATGCGGGTGAACGTGGGTGACAAAGAGGTCAGGCGGAGGGAGAGGCCTCCAGACACGTGTAATCTGCATTCCAGTGTGTATCAAGAGGAATGCTGAACACAAGAGAGGAGCCCCATTCTGTTCTTATACAACCTTCCTCACACAATATGGATGCCGCCACTTGACTGTCGTGATTGCACTTCAACATTTGGTCATTTCGACTTTTTTTTTTTCAATGTCCTTAACCTCATCCGAACCGACGTTGTAAAACAGCAGGTGCTCCTCATTGCCTTCCTCTTTGTGCCTTGTTTCCCCCTGGAATGATGATCAATTGCGGAGAATAATCATGTGTATCCATGATAGCCAAGGCCCTTTAATCCCCCCCCCCCCCCCCCAAAAACAAATGATGTCTGGTAATTTCGTGACCACCTTGAGGCACAGTATGAATCGAATATCTCTTCAGTTTGCGGTTGTTATGTAACAAAGGCAGAGTGTTAACGCGTACTGCACACTGACCGTGTCACGTATTGCAGATTCTGATTGTTTGCATAGAGGGTGGCTCCACATGAGGACATAGTGGACTTGGCCCGGGTCTTGTTCTGGAGTCCCTGTACACTTTCTCCCGAAATTCCTGGTCTGGGTTACTTGCACTTCCTAACCTCTACATCCAGCTGTTTTGTGTTTGTGTTGTCCTTTCGCAACAAAAGAAAAACCTTCCTGCCGTCTTTCTCTTGTTTTTTTTTTTTTTTCCCTCCAAACTTGGAAGCCGCACAGCTTCTGAAAAAGGGTGGTTACTTCCTTTTGGATAAACATGTCATTAATCTGAGAGAACACATTCTTTCCCATCGCAAGATAATCAAGGGGGGAAATGTCCAGTGTTGGCGAAGCACTTCAGAGTTAATAAAAGGCCTCCAGCAATGCAGAACAATCTCACTAACTAGTTTGAAATTAAAGACACATGTTTGGTGGAAGGCCGGTTGAGTTATGTTTTTTCATTTTTGTGTTTAGATCCGTTTTAATGGGTATATTTTGATACGTTAAATGGGGGAACCCTTTTGAATAATATTGGCTGACGAAGTTGAAGTCAAAAGTCTAATCGGTGCACCTTTCCTTTGAGCGCGCTAACAGTTGATCAATTGATCTGACGTGATCAGCTTTCTATGTAAACACAAGCACGCTATCAATTGAAATAGTATTTCTCTTGGTAAGCCATATCGGTGGGTAAGAGGTTATGACTGTTGTCGTTGTGCAAGAAAAGCTGGTCCTCGTGGCACGAGGTTCCTTAATGACGGTTCTTTCCGTTTTGCTTCCTCCTCTTTTTTTAGCGCACGGTTTCATCGGTTATTCGGTTGGTCTGCTCACCCGCAACACGCTGCCTGATTACAGCCCGGGAGAAAATTTTTTCACAGTCTTCGGGGTCTTCTTCCCTGCAGCCACAGGTGGGCGCGCCCACCCATTGACTTAAAGGACGACAGTCTTTTCACGTTGCTGACATTCCTGTTTGTGTGTTGTGTCTCTGCGCGTGGAGGTGTTATGTCAGGTTTCAATATGAGCTCGGACCTGCAGCGGGCTGAGCACAACATCCCTTTGGGAACACTGGCAGCAGTCTTCACCTCGTAAGATAAACACACATTTGCTTGCATACAACAAGATGATAAAATACAAAAACAAACAAAAAAAACCTGAATGGAGAAAGGATAGGATTTTTTTTCTTGAATTGTTGACCCTTGTTAGTTAGACTACCACCTCCAAAAATCTGTGATATTTCATTGAACTTCATTTCCGTTGTAAATGTATTAGTGCAGGGGTGTCCAAAGTTTTTTTTGGTGAGGGCCAAATACAGAAAAATAAGCAAAGGCTCGGGCCTGACGCAAGAAGTGACATATTGACACATGCTCGGTCGGCACCCGTGTACGATGCGTAGCTCTGATGCTTGGTCTCATAGTGCCGACGGACATTATACTCCTTCATCACGGCAAAATCTTCATCGTAAATCAAACAGACCCACTTTCCTTTGATTTCTTTGAAGAAATATTCATTTTCCCACCATGTTTGAAATCTTCTGCACTCACTTGCTATCTTTCGTTTCTTCGGTGCTGCCATTTCTGGTGACTCGTGGTAAATGTTTTTCTTTGCTTAATTTTGTTTAGTGGAGAAGCACCTTTTCCGTTACTGGCTTCATCTAGTGTTGAAACTGAGAAGTTCAACAGAGTTGAGCTCAAGCGCCATGTGCGGACCATATTCACCCATATTTTCAGAATAAATTCTGATCAATAAATTCGGGCCAATAAAAACAAACCAGTGGGCCGCATTTAGCCCGCGGGCCGTAGGTTGGCCATGATTAGTATAATGAACTACAATCCAACTTCTACTTGCAAACAGCAACATGTGTGAGCTAGCTGAAAGGACGGACGAAAATAGGGTGGACATTTTTGGCTAACGTTAGCATTTCACGAGTGACCCGAACCTTCACTGAGCAAGTCGAGTCAGTTAGCAAGCTGACCGTGTGCCGTTTCACAAATACTGTATATTTCTAATTTTATGTGTCCTTACGTTTAGCCGCGTGGCTACTTTCAAAACAGTTGTCACTCATGACAACTTTTTTTCGTGATAGACTACACAGTTTTGAAGCATATACTCCACTCACACGGGGACACGTAGTGTGCCATTAGGTACGATCTGAAAGACATCACTGGAGATAACAAACCCAAATCCGTATTTGCTATGTTCAAATGTCATTGCACAGTTCTTACAGAAAAATGAAAAAAAGAACCTTGTGGAATAAGTGTAGTGCACTGTTGGTGACCCACAGGTGGTTCCTGTATCTGGTCTTTGTCTTCCTCCTCGGTGCCATATGTAGCAGAGAAGCTCTGCGCTTTGACTTCTTGATAGCAGAAAAGGTAACTTCCCAACACAGCGGAGATCACCCTAAAAACCTCAATGTTATCACGAACATGACCAGCGAGTTGACTTTGCGTTTTAGACACAAACCGCGTTAGAAAGTACAAAATTGGACTACTTAGTCTGGAAAACCACTGTAAAAACAAGCTAACTGTCTGAAAGCCTCTGCGTACACCATCTGTCCCTTGAGTTTTCCCTGTTAGGTTTCATTTGTAACCTCATCTTTTCGCACACGTTTCGACCGTTGAGGCTGAATTTACCTCGAATATTTCCAAAATGTGAAGTTACTTTTTATGTCAAATTTAGAGGACAGTCTATGTCGATTGAAGCTTTTTAAAAAAATTGTCTCTCATGCTGCTGCATTAATACAATTGAGTTTTTCTACAAGTGGTCTCAGTTCTGTATTTTGTTTATGATATTTGAGCGAATATATTTCTGAATGTAACATACTTTATACGACACATCAAATGACTTTCTGATTTGCATTGGGGCTTTTTTCCTCCCAATTACTTTTGTGTCCCTCTTCGTCAGCACCTGTGCTACAGATGCATTTGGGTCTGTCCTCTATAAATGAGCCAAGCAAACAATTTTGTGTATTCCCACCTTATTGTCAGAACATGTTACAAAAGCACGCAATCAGTGGAGTAATGACAAAATACTGTGTGACATAATGCATGCCTCGCGAGTGACTAAAGTTACATTCATGGCAAACTGACTCATTAACTTGGACTTGTTCATCCGGGGTTAGTTCTCGCTGTTTTTTTTTTAGGTCTGACTACAGCGGAACTGAACAGGGTGTAGCTTGCACCCCACCCCATCCTCTTCCAGCCTCTGTTTGTTTTCTCTCTTCCTTCAGGTCTCCTTGGTGGGTTTCCTGTTTCTGCTGGGCCTCTATGTCTCCTCCCTGGCTTCCTGCATGGGCGGCCTGTATGGGGCGCCCAGGATCCTGCAGTGCATCGCCCAGGAGAAGGTCATCCCTGCACTTGCCTTTTTAGGAAAAGGGGTAGGTTGCATCAATGGTGCTATACTGTACATGAAGTGTTGTCTGAGCATGTCAAGACACTGAAATTAATTCCCCCACAAAGACTTTGAGGATAAATGATCAGTTTGTTACTGTAGTATATCACTACTCAATAGCAAGTTTAAAAAGCTACTGCTGACAAAAAGTACTTTTTCTGGTGCATGTAGCATTGCTATAATTACTGTACGTCATCATATCTGTAACAACTACCAGTGTGTCTTAGTTCTGTCCAACAGGGGGCGAAAACTGGTTGCATCTCAGTATTGCTTCCATTTTAAGTCAAAATAGCAATTTGAATCTGATATAGCATGTTTGGGTGATGTCTTAATAACCGGACTCTGCTTTTGGGGCGTCACTTCCCTTTGAGTGGCAAATCGGTAACAGGATTATTCATTCATTCATATTCGAGCCCAAATTAAATCGTTAAATGATGGACAGCAGAAGTGTCTATGTGTGTGTGTGTGTGTGTGTGTGTGTGTGTGTGTGTGTGTGTGTGTATATATATATATATATATATATACATATATACACACACACACACACATACACACACACACACACACACATATTCACACAT
>CAAKHF010012345.1:1125-20879 GCA_901007745.1 Hippocampus kuda
CAAAGAAAATGGAACATCGATTGCTTCTACTGTGTATAAGAGAACACACGCACACACACACACACACACACACACACACACACACACACACACACACACACACACACACACACACACACACACACACACACACACACACACACACACACACATTACTGACATTATTTTGTTATCTTTTTAGTCAACTTAACCTGAAACAGACCTGAGCAATCAACCTAATCCTAACTTGCCTCCTGCACGCCACATTTTTAACTGCATCAAAGTGCAAACACGTGTGGAGAAAATAAACACAACATTTCCATCATGTTAGATGACTTACTTTGGGCAAGAGAGAGTGGTGGCATACCGAGGACTGGTTGCCAGTCAAGCACGGGGCATGTGCGGTGAACTGCCACTGAATTGAAGATTTTTTTTTTAAAATTGGGGTGTAGAGTTTTACAGAGAAGACCCAGTTTAAGGTTGCCCACCAAGCATTTGTTTTTATACACACAGCTGGTGAATTTTACTGGATTACGATGGGAAAGAGGGGCAGCATGGTGGACCGCGGTGTTCGGATCATATTAGCATATTTATGAGAATTCCTTTTGTGTCCGCATTGTTGTTGTTGATTTTTTTTTTTTTTTTTTTGGCCACCTCTTCCTCCCACAGTCGATGGCCTTCATCAACAGAGTATAAAGAGAGAGCATCTTTGGGAAAGTTTTGGGAGTTCCTTTGGGCCACTTGAAGATGTTCTTCCAATGACATGGAACTTTTCTGCTCACTTTGTCTTCAGTGAGAGGCCAAAAGCAAACATAATGATCCAAGAATAAAAAAAAAAAAAAAAAGAAAGCCACGTTGCTTGAAACTCCATGAAACAAATGCAAAAATCTAAATTGGCTGCGTTATCAGATTGAGCCGCAAATATTCCAACCCCCAGTGGACTTACACATTAAAACGTCTCCCCTTTTCCTGGGAACGCGGTTATCTGGGATCTCACGGACGCAGCTCCAGTTCAGTATCACAATTTCCCGACATAGTGGAGTCGTAAGGGGGTCTGGTTGGGTCAACTGGAGGGCGCCAGATCATCGACCCAAACAAAACCCCTCCAGTGACATCACGTTTAACCTCCAAAATAAAACTCTGGGGGAATTCCCGGTGACGATATGAAGATAACTAACAATCGCTTATATCGCATGCAGATGCACTGGCACACAAGCGTGAAAAAATTATTGAGTGCAATAATGGGCTGCCCCATTATGTGGGATGATTGGAACCAAACCTTCATTTCGATCAGTATTCAACTAAAAGATGAAACTCTTTTCAATTTCTGCACTTAGTTAAAAAACAAACAAACAAACAAACATTACAAGCCCCGCCCTCTGCCCTTTGTTTACATGTGACTGGAACTCTTTGGAGGTTGGATTTGGTGAGCTCAGACTGCTATTTTTCTAAATTCCTTAGCAGTCTCAAACGCCTCACAGGACAAGGAATGTTGTAGAAGTGAATTATTCTCCTCTTTCTTTTTGCCTTTCATGAAATTAAGATAAATGTTGGGAGGGAGACATTTGCCTTCAAAATTCAGGGCGTCTTTCGTCTCAGACTTGGACTCTGCTCTTCTTCGCAAAGTCCGAAAATATGCAGTTTTGATTCAGTGAAGGATAAATTTGTGCTCATGTGAGCGTTTGTCACAGGGGAATTCAATAATGAATGAGAATCAATATTGTTGGTCAAAACAGAAGGCCCCAAACTAAAAAGGAGGGAAAGAACATTTTTGTTGTTGTTGTATTTTGTTTTGTTTTTTTAACATGCCAGAATCAAACTTGGACCTCAGCATGTGAGGTCCGCTGTTACAGGACATCCGAGACCCGCCAGGGCAAAACACAGCTGGCAGACGTACTTGCACGCACACACAAATGGCAACAGTGGCAAAATATTTGTTCTTGACAAAGGGATGCCACTAAATTTCCAAGAATTTAATTTCGTGTGTGGGTGAAGCAAAGCAGCAATTTTCGATGACTCGTCATAAAGAATAACACAAGTAATTTGGCGGTGCTCAGTTGCGGCCACCAACATTTCTTGGAAAATTTAGCCCCTCGAGGCAGGTTCATGGAGAGCAAAATCCAATTTTGTAGACACGTCTCTCACAAGTCGACGCACAAAAAAAAAAAAAAAAATCTCAAAAAGCTACGTCGAAAAGGAAGCCTGACATTTTGGGTCGGAGCGGACATTGTCGTGCCGGGGCCGGTTCATCCATTTCCAGAGTCTTTCATAAGTAGACGCATAAAAAAATAAATAAATAAGTAAATAATAAAAGTCTCAAGAAGCTATGCCTGAAAAGACCAAAAAAAAAAAGAAAAAAAAGAAAAAAAAAGACATTTCCACCATTTTGCGGAAATTTAAGCCTTTCAGGGACAACGGTTACTGCAGTGGACATGTTATCAGGTTACAGGGTGCAATGAAAGGGTTAAAGTTCATTCAGGGCTCGTTCAAAGATAAACTGATCCTGGCAATTTTTTTTTTCGGATTGGTACCAAATTAGATTTTTGTATACTTGACACGAGACTGTGCTAAACTGTGAAACATTTATGTTTCAATTGCTGATATTTTTTTGGAGAAGGAAGGGGGGGGCGGTGGTGGAATTTTTTTACACGCTGGCAAGAGTCACCATTCATTTTCTCGCTGAACAGAGGTGAAAAACCACAAGCGCGCTGGAAAAAAAAAAAAAAGCGAAGCAAAGCCGGCTTTTATGTTCAGGTGCGGACAGGGTATGATTTTCTGTCTTTTCACGCCGACTGATGTGTGAAAAGACAAGCGCCCCGAGGAAGGCGGCTGCGGAATTAAAGTGATTATGTCGCTGGAATCTGCACAAGCTTCGGAATAAAAGATTCTATTGAATCCCCTGCAGGTCCCTGCACTGCTTCGCACTTTGTTTTGAGAGCTGCGGCACGCCCGCCGGGCAAGATGGTGGAAAGTACCATTAATAAAAAAAAAATAATAATAATAATAATAAATAAACATGAAAAAAAAGGACATGTTGGGTGTACTCAACAATGACAACACAATTATCAATATAACTCGAAATACTTATCATTATAAATTTAAAGTTTGATTCTAACTTAAAAATATACAGTGGATTTAAAAAGTCCACCCCCACCCCCATTCAAGTGCCATTTTTTTGTGACTTGGGGGGAAAAAACAAAAACGAGACCAAGATTTATTATTTTAAGATTTATCGTGTGTGCGGTACAACTCCCTTGAAGTTTTTGCTGTGCTTTTCAAGCGGGTAAGTACAAATAGGAAGCAGATATTATTTGGTTGCATAAGTATGCACACCCTCTTATCTGGGGGATGTGGCTATGTTCAGAATTAACCAATCACTAACACATGTTAAATGGAAATATGCAAACACCTGCCACCTTTCAAAGTGCCTCAAATTAACCTGAAATAAAGCTTAGATGGTCTTGTAGGCTTTTCTTGGCTTTTTTCCCCCCACCAAAAGGTATGCTTAGCACAAACACAACACAGCACACCTACAAAGAACTACGTCGGTGGCGGCATCATGCTTCGGGGCTGTTTTGCGGAAACATTCCGTTTTCTGCAAGAAAGTGCAAAAATATATCGCAAAACAGCTGAACCCTAACCCTGTGTTTTGACTCCTTTTTAACATGAAATTCGCTCCCCCCGCCATCCCCGCCCCACATTGGAAAAGGAAAACGATTATTTCAAGGAGGTGTATACTTGTCAGGGAATGACGTCCTGTTCCAGGGAGGGTCTTCAGGACCCCAGCAAGTGTGCCCCCCAAATCCTTATAAATCCATTCATCCCCCCACCCCCAAATTAAGCGTTAAGAGTTTACACTAACAAAATGCTTTATTGTAAACAGTGGCTCACAAAGCAGTTGAAGAAGAATAGGCATGTTTGTTCCACGCACATTCCAAACTTTTGGCATGTGCCATAATTCAGTCTTCATATGAAAAATAAGTTACCTCACTTTCCCTCTTGTATACACACACACATACACACACACGAACGCATGAACAAACTCACACACGCTGCGGGACGTTAGGTATGCGCTTCTTTGCTCTCCCGAAGGGGAAATAGTTTGCAAGTGTCAGGACTTGTTCCTCCAAAGCTTATGCTAAAAACTGCAGCCAAATGTGGAGCCGATGAGGGTAATTATAGCTGTGGCCGCAGGGGGAAAACCTGCCATTGATTAGGAAGTAACCAAGTAATATTACTTCCGTACTGGACTCAAGTACATTTTTCAGGCGAGATTGGTGGGCTGTAAGAACGATGTCTTGTGCCAGCCTAAAAAAAAACCAACAGCCTCTGGTGTTCAAAACAAATCTCTCTCATCTGGAAAAGAAATCAACATGCACTCACAAGTAAGGTGTACGCTGTCAGTTGTTAGCTTTAGCTAATCTAGCTTTTTATTTTTTGCTTGTCACTTCACAACGTTAGCAAAGCAATGGAAACGTTGTTGACTGACATTGATACTCATCAACTGGATCGATGCAGATGGCGGTGTTCCATTACTTTTGATTTGAGATCAGCACAGCTTTTAAGTAGAAAATAAAGATTAGGTGGTCAGACTTGGTGTGTCACATTGATTATGAGGGCGAGAAAAGATGATGGCTTGAAGTTGGGCAAGTGGTGCCTCACACTTGAACAGTGTATGTGTGGTGGAAACGTAGTATGTTGCGGTATGTTGTAAATTTCCCCAGTGTGGGACAAATAAAGGATATCTTATCTTATCTTATCTTATCTTATGTACTAGAAAGTTAGTGTCGTGACTTGTGAGGGCGAGTAAAGATGCCGCACTTAATGGAGGGAAGGCCAACAGTCCAATGATGTCGAACTCGAGCCACGTGGTGAGTCAGCTCGCTTCATAGTCTGCAAATAAATTATTTCCGATCAAAAGTTTTTCCTCTGTGTTGTTATTTTACAGTTTGAGATGTCACAAAAAGACAAAAAAATGGGCGTCCAAATCACTGTTTGTGCTTAGCATGTTCCTTTTCACCCCAAAATATTTTCTCTGCTTTGTAGTCACAAACGTTTTGGTGAAACCAACCCCATGTTCTAGAGCTGATGACGAAAGAATGGAAAAATCTCAAAACAATATAGTCGTCTGTGTGAGTGTTGAAAGATCGGTCATATACTCAAAAATGGCTGCCGATGAATGTACGTTGTCACGTGTCCGTTGTGGGGGTCCCGAAATACTGAGCGAACAAATGCAACCGAGGGGCTGAGTGTCTGAATCTGAAACAGCGGCGGACGATGCAGCAGGACGAGATATGCTTTCCATTTTAAGCTGGAGTGTTACAGATAGCGAGACGGGCCGTACGCTCCATCAACAGGCGCTGAGTCAGCATTGAGAAATGCTAAAAGTCCTTTGTGGGGGGGCGTTTGGATAATGTACTGCTTTTGGGTGGATAAAGTTAGTGGAGGACAGACGGAGAGGTTACATTTCATAACAAATTGAGGACCGAACGTCGCTAAAAATGTTCATTTCATCCATGTCTTACTTTTCGTTCGAAAGTTATTCCTGACAATAAGACCGAGCAGAGGAGACACTTGAGGCAGATTCAAACTTGGGATCCTCTTGACTGCGAGGCAGATGTACCAACCACTAGCACACCGCGCCAGCCTTTTTCCATAACAATGCCGTAAAAATCAAGTATCATGCCGACTAAGAAATGAAGCATGAAAGACCCTCGGGCCATACAAATTGAGCGTGTGCAGATTTGAAGGCATGGAAATTAATTAGCAGAGATACGTCACTCTTTGAATCCAACTATGCGGGTAAAGTATGAATCAGATTTTATGAGTCCAGCAGGGATTAAGCAGTATTTAGACAAGATATGTTGTGCTCGTTCTTACTGAAGTCAATTTTTCACAAAACCAGTTCGAAGCAGCTACTCGCAATTCAAAACAATTGACTGAAGAGGACATAACACTGGTTGTTCCACCCATGTGATCGGCTAACGTTGGATCGGTGGATATTTTGTATTTTATGCAAATTTTGTGATCGGCTCTAATGCCGAATTTTGCTGATTTGTGGAAATTTACCGGCAACATTTCAGAAATGATCTATTTTTCACATCTTTGCAAGATCTCATCTGCTGTTGACTTCTGTCCATAAATGTATATATATTTTTTAAACGTGTTAACCCTTTCATGCACCCTGTAACCTGATAAAATGATAAGCTGTCCACTGTAGTAACTGCAGTCCCTAAGAGGATTAAATATGAATATTTATAATAAAAAATGTTTCAAAAATATGGATGATGAATTGCTTCATTCTTTTTGGCTGTGTGATCTTGAGGCACACAAACCTTGACCCGTTGACTCTCATTATACGTTTTGACAGGTGCAGTTGCGCTTCTTCAATGCAACAGATAGGGCCAAGGTGGGGCATGAAATTCTTTTTTTTTTTTTTTTTTTTTAAACAAAAATACAGAATAGAAAGCACAATTATCGCTTTTCAAATGTAGAGCGTAGGAGTTAAACCCCATCCGAAAAAAAAGAATACTTAAGTAAAACAGAGATACCCCAACGACTCAACATCCCACTAGTAGTCATCTGATTCTTTCAAGTTCGACACATTTCCCCTGACATGACATTAAAAATGTTTACTGGTGTTAAATCCTGGACGCATCCCCTTCCTTGGGAGTTCCACCTTTAACCCAGCACTGTGGGGCAGTAACCTGACTCCGCAGGGACGGGAGGGTGGGGGGTGCGGGGCCGGCCAGGGGTGGTCAACCCATACCGACGTCATGGGAAACAAATGACGAGCTGGAAATTCACCATCATTTATAACGTCCATCATTTTGCTTTGAAAGGAATCTTGCTCGACTTGGCAAGCGGCGTCAACACATCGAGACTTGTCTTTCTCGTGGCTGGCTGTCTTATTTGGATTTGAAAGAGGGCGAGGGGGGGGGGGGGGGGGGGGGGGGTGCACCTCAGCATCCTTGTTGGAAATGTATTGAATTCATATTTTCTGTGCTTTTTTTCCTCCATAACAATCCATGCATCGCTTGTCCTCATTAAAATTCGTCACAGCTAACTTTTGGTCACAGGCGGGGTAATGAAGCCACAAAAAAATAAAATAAAATACAATAATAAACTTCCGAGATCCTATAACGGGGGCACGTGTACATAAATAAACAACTTTCTCAGGCAATGGGAAAAGTCGCTGCGCAGGACGGAGGTGCAAGTGCGTTTCGGGAGGCAGTAAATTTCAACAGGGGGTGTTTTGATCGGCTCCCCGGAGAGGCCTTTTTGTCACATGACCCGATCCCGCTGAGTGCAAATGGAGAACTCCGGCGTTCCCAGGATGGGACGGGAGTCGGTCGAAGTGCCTTTCCGCAGCGGTTGCACACAGTCAACATTTTGACGACATACGTCAGTATACCCGCACGAAATAAAACTAACCTCAAATATTGGGGGCGATGAGTCCCCGAGGCAGCACAGGCTTGCACCCTGGGGTGTTGAGGCATTCGTGTTTGCTGCCAGGACATTCCAGCAGCTTTTAGTTGATTGAGTGGGCGAGTCGTGGGTTTGATCAACATTAACGGGAGTTCCAGATCCATCCGTCGTGATGAAAATCTGCGTTAAAAAGAAAACGAGAATTAGATTCGACAGTATTTTTCGGACTATCAGGCGCAATTCAAATTTTTATTTTCTCAAAAATCGAGAGCGCGCCTTTTAATCATGTGCCCCTTATGTAAGGTGAATTGAAGTTAAATCAAGTTTGACTCATTAGCTGTACTGGTTCGTTTCCTTTAATTTGCATTCATGTATCTTATAACCCGGTGCGCCGTATATATAGAAATTTCCCAAAATTGAACGGCTCATTGAAACCGCGCCTTATAATCTGGTGGGCTTTAGAGTCTGAAAATTCCGATATTTCTAATAACTTTATTACACCGACACATTTCTACATATATCGAAATCCTCCAGTGGTTGGAATATATCCCACCCGGTTGTCGTAGGGCTATCCATGCTAGCAGTGCTAGCCAACAGCTAGCATCACATCCTCGCTTGGGAATTTAAATAATGCAACCATAAGAAGCCAGTTTAACCAAGCAACGTGAAATTTGGAAGCTATGGGTCTATTATGAGCAGACCCACAAAAAAAAAGCATCAAAAAGCCAAAAAGCTGATGTGCAATTTTGGTTTTAAGCGGAATTCTGCAAAGACAGCTAAAACAACTTGCATCACATATGTGGACATTTTTCTTTGGAAAAGTATGGATTTATTTATTTTTCAAAAAGCAGAAGTGAAGTAGAAAGTGCAACTTCCAACACAAAGTGTGCTGTTGCTTCATTCTAGGAGGAGCCGGAGGAGGTGCTGCGCGAAGCGAACAACCGCCCCGCAGCCACTTGTCGTCAGAAGTCTCCGAGCAGTGAGTGTGCCGCAGCATCCGAAACTTTTCTGCGTGCATGCAGGATTTTGCGCTTCAAAAAAAAAGAAGAAAAAAAAGGAACTGGGATGTAACTTTTCCTTTGCGGAGGATGCACATTCAAGATTGAGGTGAAAGATGAACGCCACCGCCGATGCGCCGCCTCGGACCTTCCAGCCGCCCACCATCCCGGTCATCATGTTCATCTTCGGGGTGGTGGGGAACGTCACGGCCATCGTGGTGCTGCGCATCTCGCGCAAGGAGCAAAAGGAGACCACCTTCTACACGCTGGTGTGCGGCCTGGCCGTCACCGACCTGCTGGGCACGTTGCTCGCCAGCCCGGTCACCATCGCCACGTACATGCGCGGCGAGTGGCCCGGCGCCGAGCCCCTGTGCCAGTACTCGGGCTTCATCCTGCTCTTCTTCTTCCTGGCGCAGCTTTGCATCCTGTGCGCCATGTCCGTGGAGCGCTACCTGGCCATCAACCACGCCTACTTCTACAACGAGTACGTCAATCAGCGGCTGGCGGCGCTGGCGCTGCTCGCCATCTACGTCAGCAACGCCGGGTTGTGCGCGCTGCCGGGTATGGGCTTGGGGGAGGTCAAGCTGCAGCGGCCGGGCAGCTGGTGCTTCATCAACTGGCACGCGAGCGGCAACCGCACGTCGGTGGCCGCCTTCAACCTCATGTACGCGGGCGTCAACGCGGCCGTCGTGGTGGCCACGGTGGCGTGCAACGTCATGGTGTGCGGCGCGCTCATCCTCATGCACCGCCGGTTCGTCCGGCGCACGTCGCTCGGAGCGGCGCAAGAGCGCGGCCGGCGGGCGGCCGCCCGCGCGCAGCTCAGCCGACGGAGGAGCCTGGGGCGGCTGGCCGGGGCCGAGATCCAGATGGTCATCCTGCTCATCGCCACCTCGGCCGTGGTGCTCGTTTGCTCCATCCCCTTAGTGGTGAGTCGCTTCATCCGGTACAGTACTCCCCAACGCGCTGGAAATTGGCAACACGCAAAAGCGCAATCGAAAGGCTGCGCAATCATGCAAACCCCCCCCCACCCCTCGAAAAGGGTTCAAACAAACTTCAAACATGCACTCTGCGTTGAAAGTCACTTTCCTAAGCCACTCAAAATATTTTGGTTGACTGAGGATGTATGTGCACTCCGTTTTTGTTCGTGATGATTGAAGCTTTCACATACGTATTATTATCAAAAGCGACCACAAAACGTTTAAAACAGATTTTTTTTTTTTGGGTCTGGTCAGGAAATTCACCCACCGCATTTCACCCCTCTATCACGTCTGCATACATTTTATCATCTGACTTGAGTTCTTAAAAATGTGAACTTTAATATTCAGAAAACGGCTCGAAAAGCTTTCTTAAAAAATAGACTGTCAAAAAAAAGCTGTCAGTAATGTGATTATCATCGCGATTGTCAAATATTGAAACAGAAAAACGATTGAAACTTTATTATTATTTAACCTTTATTAAAGGTTAAAAATTGGGACGAGCAAAGCCTACCTCGCAACAGACATGGAGCAAAAACATGAGCAAATAAGAGTGACTTTTATGCCAGTAAGGTAAACGTATTGCATGCGCTTTGTCGCTAAACCCAACCGACTGATGCTTCGTGTGATAGGGACTTGACTTTTTGTCACTTGAGAGTTTGAGATGAGGAGCGCAGAGCCCGTTTGGAAAGTTGCCTTTGTCAAAAATAAACCTCAAGGAATGATCAGTGGAAGCAAGAACGGGGGAGGGGGTTGCCTTGGATGAAGGCAATGGTGATGAATGATTGTTTGAAAAGGACCCGTTTTGCTTGGCTGGCTGCCTTGTCCTCACTACTGCTCAACTTTCTGTTTCTGCTCTGTTTTGGCTGTTTCCATGTGAAAAGTGTGACAATTTGTGCAATTATCTGATATCAACGCGTTGGTGTCGTCGTTCCTTTCTGCAAGCCGTCAATGACTGTGAAAATCATTTCTTGCATGCGCACACCTGGCCCGGGGATTTGACTGCATTTGAAATTAGAAGTCACGGAAAATGATGACACGACTTAACTGTTCAATTCAAGAGGAGATTTGGTGCCGGGGGACCCTAACTTGGAAAAACGGACCCGGGACTTGTTTCTTTTTGTCTGTTGGACTAATCAACGCACTTTGTTTTCCCACTTTTGGTCTCCAGCTGAGGATCTTTGTGAACCAGCTGTACAGCAACCAAAATGAAGAGTCGACGGGGCTCAATAAAGACCTGCTGGCCATCCGCATGGCCTCCGTCAACCCCATCCTGGACCCGTGGGTGTACATCCTGCTCCGGAAAACGGTGGTCCTCACGCTCATGGAGAAGATCAAATGTCTCTTCTGCAAGATGGGACGTGGCCGGACAGGGGGCGGCGGCCAGTTCCGCTGCGCCGGCGTCCGCCTGTCCTCATCGTCCATCGTGTCGCGGGACTCGCCGTCTCTGGTGTCGCGGGGACGCCAAGGGACGGCGTGTACCTCGCAGACCTTCCTGTACCCGACCGAGGGCAGGACGAGCTCCTTTCGAGAAGGGGCGGACGGCGGTCCCGGCTCCCCGGGCGAACAAATGTTACTGACGCCGAGGGAGTTCAGCGGAACTCGGACAGAGGCCCCCAAGTGGCCCGCGGAGGGGGAGCGGCCGGATATCTCCAAGCCGGCTTTGCAAGTGTCGCTTACGGATGGGACGGCAAATGTCCAGGAGAGAAGTATCTAAGCAAAGACTTCGCAAACTGATGGAAGGATTCAGTTCATCTTGTCAGGTGTAAATATTTTCCATCGCTTCAATTGGCCACCAAGACTGAATTAAATACACCGCGGGTCTTATGACCACTCGTCATTGACGCCTTTGGGTTTGTTTGGACTGGATTTACAGTGATCCCCTGTTTATCGCATTGTTCAAGACGCGGTAAGAATTCACAATATAGAATGATCATATACCAGAAAAAAACAAAAACTTTAACCTTTCCATACATGGTAAACACATTTCAACTTAGCAAAACACTTTTTCAAGTATAGTGAATCCTGACACAAGCAGAGTTTAAAAAAATAAATAAAAAATTTGGGTGCTAAGGAACTATGTTGAGATAATGGAGGCGCTTCATTTCGACATTAGTAGTACTTGGGGCATCTTCGTGCCAAAGAACTATGTCCAGATAAATTAAGGACACCATTAAAAAAAAAAACAAAACGGGTGAGCTAAATATTTCAAGGCAAGAAACTTTGATAACATTTTAAATTGGTCAATTCCAGAAAATATTTGAAGTTTTGCTAATATGTTTTGCTAAAGTGAAAATTAGCTTTTCCTTTCGACAAAGATATGAGTCTACAGAAACCACTGTCCCTTTTATTGTCGAAACCTCAAAATACAAATTGTGTTTTTATATTGTCATAATCTTGTGACATCTTGGAGCTAAGGAACTATGTTGAGATATAATCAAGAGCTTCATTCAGACAAAAGTAGTGCTTTGTCACCATCATGTGGATTTAATGGAAATTATAAAGCTTTCTGTGAAGGTGACAATGACGCACAGTCCCTTTCCCCTGAAAAGAGGCGGGACTTTACTGTGTAATATTAATTTTGTCGTCCAAATATGTCTGTTAGCGCTGTACTTTTTTTTTTTTTTTTTAAAAAGCCTACCGTCGCTTTACGTCAATGTCACTGCATTCCTTAGCGCCTGTTTTTTTGCTCTCTTGCTCGCATAGTTCTCCAAATGAGAGGCGACGCGTGCTTGCTTCGAGCTGTTTGTCACTCCCATCTAATGTTGACTATATAACTGACACATGAAACAAAAAGTAAATCAAACACTGAATATTCCAACACCAAAGTTCAACAAAACCGTATAAGGCTGTGAATTTCGTGCCGAAATATCGTGAAGTGCGTCGACAATGCTGGCAGAAATTAGCATCGCTAGTAAGTGACTATTACGGCAGCTTGATACCTTACCTTGTCTGGCTCTTCTTCTTTTTCCTAACTACACTGCATCATCGTCTTGTGTAGAGCTCAGTGCTGCCTACCATGTGGCACAGCGTGGTACTACACTGAAGGCCTGTAACGCAAAATTCGGACTTGATTGTACGCTGTAAAAAATAAATACATGCAGGAAAAAAAAAACATTTGAAAATCTGCGATACTACAGGGGTTCACTGAAAACAAATGTAATGCTATCCCAATTTCCTAAAAGTCCCGAATTATTTTCTGAGAGCGTTAGCTACGTGACGTGTAAGCTATTAAAATGTGAATGTTGCCGTTGCAAGAAGCTAATTTATTTTGCGTATGAAAACGTGCACGTTATGGTCTTCTCCGTGAGAAGGTGCAGAGATTCTGAGGTCCTTTTGTACGGCTTTCGGGGCTGAGCGCTCGCAATGTTCTTGAAATCCTCTCACGATGAAAGGCAGCTGGGCGAGATCTTGAAAGTTGTTCATTTTTGTGATTCATGTTATCTCATTTGACAAGCGCATGCGTTGCTTTGATTCATCTGATATGTGTTGTATTTCTTCGCTTAACGCCATTGTCGTTGTAGAAAATGGACATTTTGAAAGAAAGCACAGGAAAATGCAACCACTCTTGCCCTTGTACCGAATTATAGCAACAATAAAGTTGGAAAACGATGTCAAGAGTCTTCTTTTTCCATACTGTATTTTTATTTTGTTGTCGCAGCGATATCGACTTCATAAAAGACGTCGGCAGGACATCGAAGACCTGATCAAATTTAAGACAGAGCTCTAATCCAAAACCACACAGTGGCGCTATCTACAGAGATCTGTTAAATCAACACGTCAGATTGAAACAAAGATGACATTCAAACACCTCCCTGCCCACCCCAAAAAAACTCTCTGGCCTCTGTCGTCTTGACCTCGGTATGATCTTGACGTGGAATGTCAGATTGCGTTTTATTGCTCTCATCTCTTTTTATAACCAGCCGCCATTCGCTCCGCAGGCGCTTTCTATTGACTTACTACTCAAGATGGCCCTTGTCCTGAAGCTGTGGAACAAAACGCCCTTAAGAAATAAAATTAATTAAAAAAATAAAACACAACTAAATGTTAAGATTAGGTTTATTTCATGGCCAGCATTGATTTTCCCTTCTAAATTCTCTTTGGCCAAGCCGTGAAATAGGCGATGTTGCCCTGAAGTGGATTAACAAAACAACAAGATTTAGTAAATTGTCAAGGCTACGCACCACTTTGATCTCATTTAAGATTAGGGATGGTCGATATTTTTACCAGACTGATACCAGTACTCGTCACTCTTTGAGTACTCGCCGATACAGAATATTGATAACTCTCATACTTAACACGTTAACATGACCAAAAAAAAAAAGTTCTTTCACAGCCGATGATTCGGGGATCTGTCAAACTACCAAAGTATAGCGCCAACTAGTGCCGAGGAGGACTTAAGAATCAGATTTTCTTTTTGCCTGATGTATCGATGGCTGGTATCGGCAGCATACAATAGGACCCCATCTCTTAACCGATACCAATACTTTGTATTGGTACTTGCCCATTCCTATTTAAAACAAACAGTTTACAAATGTTGAGTTTAGGCTTCATTTGGGAAATTTAAAAGAAAGACCGCAACCGAATGATTACAATTTTCATGCCACTACAGAAACTTGAATTTTTGTTAAATCCTTTGCAAGGAGTTTCATTTTGATGTTGAGTCTTCAATCTTTAAATGGCAGATTTAAGTGCCATTTTTAAAGGGTTATTAGTTTATTATTTAAAATTTGCAGTGTACACCCAGGCGCTACTCCATTCACCCCAATCACACTCAGCACACGAAAAACTGACTTCAATTCATCTTCTTGTTATGCAACATGGGAAAAAAAAAGAAAAAAGAAAACACAATGGTGTGTCTCAAAAGAGGACGTGACAACGATACTTTTCTCATAACCATACAAAAAGGGGGGGTAAAAAAAAGGAACCATTCCATTTTGATTTCAGTGCATTTATTTCATTTGGACTTTTACAATGACATAAAAGTGTGACTGGAACCAATGCCACCAATTTTATCTATTTTGGACGGACTCCGACTGACTTATTAAAGTCCCTCTAAAGTGAAAACAAATGCGTTTTGTCAATTTGACACCCTCGTTAACAAACCCTGCAAAATTTTAATGATTACACAAATCGGCATGTCTATAAAACAACCTTCAAAATCGCAAAAACTTAAGCTCTTGTCTCGGCTCCCGAACGCCGTGGGTGTGTCCGCTGAATGCACTGAAACCAAGCCTCGCTCGACTGTCAATCAAATACCATGACTACGACCTGGAAAAAGGATATGACTTTGTCTAGCATCCTTCTGATGATGAAACATGTTTGAGCCCTAAAAATTTATCCACCGTGGTCCAAACGTGTAGGAATCGCTGGCTAGCTCACTACGCCAGACAACCGCTGATGTGAACGGAGGCGTTCAGGTTTTGTATAGTGAGGGAGGGACAACCCATAGGTGACTAAATGCATCACTGGAAATCGTTATAGCCACTCCGCTCCCAGAAAATGTTTTATAAAATATCGGTACACTGAAATGGGATAAACAGCCAAATGCTCGATTGCCACAATTCACTCCAACATAGTTCTCAGTCTGCACATTTTCAGCTCTTATTTTCAAACATGTATTCAGAAAGAAATCTCCAAATTCACTTTAGAGGGTCTTTAATTCAAATCGGGTATCATTGTTCCTCTATCTATGCAATGGATGTATAGTGACAGGAAGAACAATGACATGCTCTTCCACTAGATGGCAGAAGGTCAAAATAACCTGTGTCGACACCTGCTGCCATTCATGCAACAGCAAAATAGCTTTCTGAGTCATAAAATCTTTGACAAAATTGGGATGACATCATCAGTACATACTTTCTTGTACTGTTTTTTTATAGCGTGTCATAAGATATTTATTTTATGTAAAATACATGCCTTGGTTGGGAAACAGTTCTATGGCAAGATATGTTATTTATGCACACACATTCAATGATTTGACCTATTTCGTCATGCATACCTGTTCAGAGTCTTCTCATTTTGACAAAGTCTTCCCGCAAGGGCTCCGCCGCATCTCCTGACGCTCCCTCCTGTGATTCCAGCACATTCCCCGCAGCGTCCACCACCAGGGCGCCCGAGCCAAGGCTGCGGTAGCGTGCCTGGCGCTGGGCGACGGCCTCGCACGCTGCTACCACCTCGTCCGACTCAAAGTCAAAGTCCCCTTGGAGTTCCGGGGCATCCAAGAGCCGCCGGTCAGCCTCCTCTTGGCGGCCGAGGCTCTCCCTTGCGGCCGCCTTCTGCCGGCACAGCGTCCGCGCCCACGCTAGGTCGTCCTGCCACAAGGCGCGCTCCCACGGGCGAAGGTGGACGGCCACCTGGAACGACCGTAGCGCCTGCACGCATAAAATACAGGCTGTTCTCAGAAAGATCCAAACCAAACAAAAACAATTCCATGTTGTGCCTTTAACCCTTTCAAGGACAGTGGTTACTACAGGACAGTGGTTCCTGTGTGCTAGCTTGATGCTAACACACAATGCAAACTCCATAGACAAGCTAATGAATCTAGCATCAACGGCGCAGAGGTATAATAATAAGGTAAAAAGACGGTCAAAAGTGACACATAGCGGAACGATTCCACTCAAACGTGTCATAGTCTACAAAACTCTGAAATGCGACTGGATGTGCCTGGGTTAAAAATAGATGTTCTCGCACCCCCCCCCCCACCCACCTTGCCAGTTGGAGCAATGTGTGTGAGGTGTGTCTGTGTTTCACTTTCACCACTTCCTATTGTCTTGGCCGTAAGACAACTCGCACGAGAAGAACAGAAGGGGTGTGTCATTTCGGAGCGTTTAGCTCGACACTGATCGTGGAGAGTTATAACAAGCAATGGTGAGTGGGAGGGGGTAACCAAACAGTGGTGCCTTGAGATACAAGTCCACCCCACACCCTAACACACACACACTTAAAAGCAATCATATTTTTCCCCTTTAGAAATGAATGGAAATACCAGGAATCCATTCCAGTCTCACCCCGCCCCCCAAAAAATAACAGATTTAAAATTTTAAAATTATAAGTGTTAAATCAGGAAAATTGCACTCGATGATAATACATTGTACTTGTGCTGTTAAACTATACAAATAGCATAAGTGCAATGTAAAGAATTGAACGGTCTGTGCATTACGAATTCATTACGGCTCCTTCTGGCTTGCGCAACTTAACCACACCAAAAGGTGGCAGGATAACACAGTAACACAGTCAAGCGGACACAAATGAAGACCTTTTTTTTTTTTATAACTACTGTGACTCAGTATGTTTCAGTCCTCATATGTCAGCGTTCTATTTTTTTTTTTTGCTTAGGATAAAGAATATATGCATGTAATGTCTTACATTGTCTGTCTACATGTGATGCTCCACTGTTTGTGTTCAAATGTCCATTCTTCCTCCTTCCTACTGTTCGCTGCACAGGGCTCATACCACCGGTTTGCTTGCAAATCAAAGCAAAAAATATATAAATATGCATACATGCATTCCAAAAATGGCTCGTATCCCCAAAAATTTGTTGGTTGGGTCACTCGTAAGTCAAGGCATCATTCCAAAGTATTTTTACTTTTGCAGTTAAGTACCAGGAAAAATGCATCCTTTTACTATACATCTATATATTTTTTTACCTTGGTTTCTGGACTTCTACTTGTGCACAGAGTAAGAGTACTTCTGCAACTTCTGTTTCACAGATGCACACACACGCGCCCAACATATTCAAGCCGTGACATGTTTAGTGGCAATATCGGGTGTTGCCGCAGGCGCTGGGCGCGTTTGGGATGTTTGTAGTAAACAGGCGCAAGCGATTGATCTTAACGGCTTGTCAAAAAGCGATTTACGTCAGCTTTGTCCAATTTGAAGGTGGCACAATGTTCCTGTTTGTTTGTTTTTTTTTTTTGTTTTTTTTTAACTCTCCCCTTATTTTGGCTGAAAACATTGTAATTTCCACCTTAACCGATGGCAGCATTTCAGTTACATAAAATAAAAAAACCAAACAAGATTTTTCTCCGAAATCATGAAAATTGTTATTATTTTCAATGGCAGGACGCCGCTTTCCTACTGCAAATGATTTAGAGAATTTTAAAACAGGTGGATACTGTTTCTTTCGTGACCAATTATGTCAGATTTTGCATCCATCCATTTTCCGAACCGCTGATCATATTGACCAAAAATGACAGAAGTTGAGGCCACTCATTGGTGACGACACCGCTGTATTGGATTTCCCCCCCCCCCAAGTTAAAATAAATAAATAAATAAGTACTAGGCTGCTATCACAAATAATTGTCGGGGAAAAAAAAAAGCACGTCTGGTCACTTAACCGTACCGACGCCAGCTATTGTCACCATACTGTATGTTAATAACAATAGGCAGTGGTCATTTTGGCTGGAGCGTAAACTTTGGAGCTCGGGCGATTGTGACTTACCAGGTCGACCTCTCCCATGCTCAGTTGGGCGCGGCCCAGAGTCTGCCAGCCTTCCCACCACATGTTCCGAAGCTTCACCGCCGTTTCTGCCGCCTTGACGGCGGGGAAGACCTCCTGCAGTGTCGTCAGCACCTGTGGCCCAACACCGAGCGGGAAAACAAATCACGCCAAAGAATTCTTCATTGAAGCTTTTTTCCTCAATAGCTCCGTCTTGGTCAAATGACATGAAAGGGTTTGTTTTTTTTCGGTGTCACTGGAGAAAACTTTGGACTTTCGCCACCCGGAAGAAATTTTTTTTTTGTTGTGATGTGAATTGTCATAGAGTAGACCTGACACATGTGATCGGCTGGATCGGATCCTTTTATGCAAAATCGATGATCGGTTGTAATGTCGTAATTTGCCAGCCAATCAATGACAACATTGAGTGGACCCACAGGCTGTAAATTTCCCCAGTGTGGGACAAATAAAGGATATCTTATCTTATCTTATCTTATGTAAAACAAAACAGCATTCCCCCCGCCCTCTATTTAGCATGTATTGAATGTTTATCAGCGTTTGTGGGAGACTTTTTAGGGTTTAAATATTTTTTCCCAAATGCATTTCAAATAAAATGCAAATTCCGGCTATTCGTAGGCTGGGCTGGTTTATTGTTGTTGTTTTTTTTTTAAGTCGCCAATCAGTGATCGGCTCCAAAATCATGATTGTGCAAAGTCTAGTGAATAATACGTCTGCTCGCTCTTGCCTGGGCCTTCATCTCATACAGCAGTGGGTCGTCTGGAGTTAGCTGAATGGCTTCGTCCCACTTCTTAACAGCATCTCTGTGCCTGGGGAAAGGAAAAAGAAAAAAATAAAAGCACCAAACTTTCATTTTCTTGTCTTTTTACACATGCGTGTTTGGTAGGATTGTGATTGTTGGGTTTGAGGAGGACTCTGAACGTTTTAGAATTTGCAAGGAAAGCCATGTGTCTCTGCATGTATGTTTGACTTGTGTTATGTAAGCAAACAAAAGGGCCAAGTTTATTCAGTGACGCCTTGCATGATATCGTGTGTTATTGACAGATCAGTCTTGCATAATGTCATGTACACAATATACAATCCCCAACCGCCCATCTGTTTAATACACACAAGTAAGAGTTAAAGCAACCTTGGGACTCTGCAAATAACTAAAATGGCCACTTCAAAGCAAAATGTCGTTCGCTTTTTTTGTTTGTTTCAATTGGACAAGATGCGTATGACAACAACACAAAAAAATGGCCAAAATGGCTTCCTGTCTTCCAACAGCCATTCGCCGCTGTCTTGTAACCTTCAAATTTGGCCAAGATGTGAATCGCTGTGTGCCAGGGGTGGCCAGCCCGCGGCTCGCGAGCCGCTTGCGGCTCTTTGGCTGGTTCAATGCGGCTCCCGGGCTCTCACACGACAAGCATCGAAAACGCCTCGGCAGTAGCGATGCCATTCAAACAAGGCGCCAACTTCACAGAACGTACTCCGTCAGCCTATCATAAATCCCGTTACTTGATTGACATAGAGGGCAACCAATCAGATGACTGCATCACCGCTCATGGCTAACAACGGCGCTAAGCGCAAAGCTAGTCAGCCTATCATCAATCCCGTTACTTGATTGACATAGAGGGCAACCAATCAGATGACTGCATCACGGCTAATGCACAAACAACGGCGCTAAGCGCTAAGGTAGTCAGCGAATTACCTCTGATTTTAAGGTAATTCAAGAATCAGAATCAACCGGCGCCAGTGAACTGATCCCAAGTCGACCGCAAGAGGTGGGAGGAGGAAATGGGTGGGGAAAAAAAAAGATTTGTTTGTTTTTAGCTTTCATTCATTTTCGGCCCGTTCCGACTGTTGCTCATCGTAGTGTGTGTGTGTGTGTGTGTGTGTGTGTGTGTGTGTGTGTGTGTGTGTGTGTGTGTGTGTGTG
>CAAKHF010012348.1:0-12452 GCA_901007745.1 Hippocampus kuda
CAGCCCAGCCGCCCTCCTCCACAGTATGCCTTTCTCTTTTCAACCAATGCCATCACAACAATGTGTTTGATTTGTTCCCCCCCCCCCCCCCCCCGAGTAGCACTGATGAATAAGTGTGGCCCATCCCCGGCCTAAGGAATGTCACGAACACACCCATTGAGTAATAACACTATTAAGCACCGAGTGACTAACATAGTAAAACATTCCCAAGCATCGTAAAAGACACCGTATCTGTTATACTTGTTTATATGACGCTGCTCTCTGCAAATCAAAAGACTACACTGATCTGCGGTGGTTTAAAAGCTGTAGGAAAGATGAGCTGGGTATGGAGTTAATGGTAATTGTTAAAGGGAAAAGCTTGCTTGGAATGGTGGTTAATATACAAGGCAAGGAGGAGGGCTAATATTTAAGTGGAAGACTTAATCCTGCAAATTGGTTCACTAATGGTGTCCACTGACAGCATGTTAAAAGAAGATATTTTGGATACGAGCCCCGCAGACTGAGCAATCACAGAGACTGTGATGAACAGTATTTACTAACAAGCTGTAATCGAAAGAGATTCTTATGGAAGTGTTTAGTCATTCTCATTCATTAAAGAGTGATACCGATCGAATAAAGCACTTCCAGCTCATTGTAATTGTCTGCACTATGTTTAAGATAAGAGAAGAAAACCTTTATTTGTCTCACAATGGAGAAATTTACATTTAGAGCTATTTAATGCTTTATACTGTAGTGGTACGTGTCGTTGTCAATGTCAAAATGAGCTGTTACTTAGTGTTGTTGTCAGTTAGCTCTTTCCTGTGTGGTCCCCCCCCCCCCTTTTGTTTCCCCTAAGTGGCACAAGACGCAATTGATCAGGGATGCATACAACTGGGAGCTATTATAACCAGCCCCAAGTCTTGAACTCTGTAGTTACACCAAAAAGACACCAAAACGCGCTTTTGTCTCTGACGTTTGTCGTGTCGCATTGTCTCTGTGCAATATTGAACAGTGTTGCTCGCTATTTCTCCTTGCGCGACTATATCTTCATCGCTCTTTGTTCAAACTTGATAGCTATTCTCCCAACTTGCTAGTCACAAATAAGCCCTTTCTTTTGTACTTTGTACAACGTGTATCATGATTGTCCTGCTTGTTAGTCGAGCTTCATGTTCATTCGTCTTATGGTTTTGTTCTGTGTTTAAAATAACACAGGTAGAACATGCCTGTTCCAAGCTAGCCGCATTTGCCACGGATGCTAGCTCCAACTTTCTTTCTTCCTGTTTGAACTTGGTACCAGTGGAAAGTTTTTACGCCACTACACCCGACATCAACAGCCATCTACATATTCCAAGTTGAAATTGAGTTCATTATGAGCCTCCTGTGTGTCACGGGTCATGGTAGCAAGTCATGCTAGCTCCGAGATTCATTCTTGTTTTGAACCTTTTCTGGAGAAGATGCACAGAATATTTTTAGCATCCACTTTAATGTCAGGAGGCCGGAAGTGGACTGTTGGATCAAAAACAACGGAAGTTATCAGTTGCCGTATTTTCTGTTGGCTTCCACATTTTGGCGGCGCAGCGTGGACGGGATGGATGACAAGGCGTGTTCAGGACTAACTTCAATTCTGAGGTAAAGGATGAATTTGCAGCCCAAGATGAGACGCCCGGATTTTGGGTCTCGCTCATAGGACAAAAGTAACAGAGTGAGACTACACACACCACTGTTACCTGCTGGATGCATCTGCTGTCAAAAGACTGACTGTCACATCATCTAAGCACACTGCGGGACCCCCAACAGATGAGCCTGTTCTGTGCCGGGAAGGAAACAGGCTTCCCATCACTCGGAGGAACCAATGTTTATGGCTCCGACTAAGCCTGGGACTCAGCTCAGCCAGGTTATCCAGTCTGTCCTGTACGATCCACCACAAGCACACCACCTGCTCCTTCACTGATCCCTCCACCAGATCAATCCAACTTGCAGCTCGAATTTGCTTGGCTGGGAAGTAGGCTCCCGTTTTGGTAGACTCAGGGGATAAGCAGCAGTTCCGCTCCGTTAAACCTCTCCTTTAGTTACACTTTCCACCTTTTATTCTTTGTGACTTATGCTAAATCATCTTTTAGCAGAGAATATTGTGTGTCTATGATGTTAGACCCATGAGGAGCTTTGCCACAAAATGGTGCCAGCCAGTGTCCAGTCAGCTATCAATGAATCCCGAAGGAGACATGGAAAAGGATATAAAGGGCCGGCAATGAGGTAAAGTGCAGCGAGAGAGAGGACTAAATGGGATGGATAGGAACCGTTCCTTCTGTATGTGTGTTCTTCACAAACAGGCAAACTAACTGCAAAACTCCAGTCGTTTGTTTACATTGAAACTTGAGCTCCGGCAGCTAACGCGAGTAGCCTCGCACAAGCTGTGATTGCATGATTACAAGTTCACTGCCCCGGTGCCGTCATGCTGGTCTTTGGAGACTTCAATCATGTTCCTCGTTCTCATCGTCAAACAAGTTCACGCCACATGTAGGCTGTGGAACAAAATTGAACGAATCAACTCTGGACGTTCTCTATGCCAAATGCCAATGTGAAGGGAGCTCTTCTCGTATATTTATTATCGTTGTGATATTATAATTATTGTATTTCTTGGTGATTATGTTTTATGTTCAATCGTATGTGTAGCGCATTGTCACAGTTGCAACTGTTGTTAAAAAGTGCTCTCGAAACACTTTAGAATGTATTTTTTTCACTTTTTGGTCAGAAACCGGTGTTTTTGGTGAAACCAACTCATGTTGTGCTGCTGATTACTACGGAAGAAGTTTTTGTGCCTTGGCAAGACATTTTTATTCATTTCGCGCATTTCATATTCACATAGTTCACATAGTTAAAAAAAAAACACAAGACTCAAAGGCATTGCAAACAAAAGAATTGAAGACATTTCAAAACAAAGTCAAGAAATAAAATGTAGTTTTGTTAAATTACCCCCCAAAAAAATTTAATTAAAAAAAAAACTAGCAGCACAAGAGCAAGGTGTTAGAAAATTTTATTCTGGAAATTCTTTAAAAGACTTACATCCAAGGGATGAGGATACAAGCATGTTTTTTTTTTTAACCTGGATTGAAAAGTATCTACACTCGATGCAAACTTCAGTTTTGTTCTGTATCACTGAAGTTACTCCTTCTTTTGTTCGGTTCGGTATTTACACTGCCACAGAACCCGGGCTTTCTGCTCAACTGCATTTGAAACCTGGAACTCTCTCCGCTAGCCACTTGGGGACTCGACAATCATATGGCGGAAGGCAGCCCACAGGTCATAAATGGAACAAATGTGAGACTCATTGGCGCAGCAGTATATAAAACAAGCTTATTTCAGCAAGACAAGAAATATGGGCTATTATGTATGCTCTTATTCTTGATCCTTTGGGTATTTTGACAAAAGTAGTCCAAAGACACCATACGAGAGCACCAGGGAATGACTTAAATTGGGCAAAAAGAAAGAAAAAAAATGTGTCTCCTTCTCCAAAAAGATTAAGTTGTCGTGTACGATAGGGGTTTTGTCATTTCGGACCGCACAGCAGGCCGCCATTATGTTGTGGTTTGTGGCTATGAGACAAGAGAGGCTTTTCTTTTGGTCCCCAGATACATCGCTACTGTTATTAAAATGTCAAGGACATAAAAAGCATCAAGTCATCCTAAATAATAACCAATTTGTCAAAAGAGAAAACAACCCGGAGATTAATCAAAAAATATTTTTTCCTATTCCAAAGACAAATGTTCATCAATATAAAGAACAGCGATGGCAACTTTCTTCCAGGTCTCACATCAAGTTCATTAGTATGTAAGGGAGGCTTCGCAACACTCGGTTCCGCAGTCTTTGTAAGCCTCAAGGCATCGTCTTTGTCAAACTGGATCAATGGGATGAAAAAGTACTGTTAGAAAGGGGAGGGAGGTTTCGCTCAATCATCGCATCTCTCTTTGAGAGACGAATATCCAAGGTCTTCGATTCGAAATCGTCATTCAACGACGTCTTAAAATGTTACACACTGTATCGTCATTTGAGTCCTGTTTTGCGACTCCTCTCGCCCTTTTATTTATTTGCCGATTATATATCTCAAGAAAGTTATCAAGCCAGACAATATTGCTCAGTGACGACGCAAAAGTAAGAAAATTGATTCGATGAGAAGATGGAGCAGTAGATCCATATAAACAACTTGCGTATTTGTTAAACAGTCGACAACCACCATAACAAAAAAAAATGCTTTGGGAAAAAAATAATTGAAACCCTCACAATGATTCAAAGAAAACCTCTAAATATAAGATGTAATATTTACATCTCTTTCTCGGACATTATTAATGAAGGGAAAAAAAATGCATGAAAGTCGCCAGTCATTCACTTGGCAGGGGCTTTTTTTAAAACTATTGCGATCGTGGTTCAGCGGCTGTAAACAAGTCCAGACACTTACTTAGCAGCTACGCCTGCTTTTTTTTTTTTTTTGGCTCATGAATAAATAACACGCACGCTGTAGCTAGCTCTTGTTTTGATGTAAATAAAATGTTTTGGGGACTTTTTATCGGTCAAAAAAAAAAAAACCCCACTAACTCTTTTACTTTGTGATTGGAGGTCGCGGAAGCGGAACTTCCGCCTCGCAGCGCAAAGGCTTTCGGCACACGAGACACGAGACTAAAAATAGATTTAGCTTTCAAGCTCACGTATACACAATGGTAGCGCGGAGCGACCTCAGAGTAGAGGAGGTTGTGTTTGCTGCGATGTTTTACTTCGCGGAGTCGATGAATGACGTCATTGATAGATTGCGCAAATGATGACATCACAGTCGATCAGCGATTTTTTTTTGCGTGAAATGCGAAATATCCACCTTTTTCGATCGACACGATCAGATCTGGTGTAAAGAATATGGATTGTACAGCATGATGATGGCCCTGGTTTGGCTCGGCTGTCCATTCTTATCACAACAGCACAATGCCACAGATGGTGCAAGTTTTCCGGGTAGTCTGCACTTGGCATGCTGACTGCAGGATTACCCTCCAGCGATGTTGCCTGTGAATAGCCTGTTGAATCCCCGACCATAAGTTGTACTCGAAAGGCAATGGAGAGAATTTGGCAGTACACCTCCAACTGGGCCCACGATTGCAACCCAATGCTAAACTACACCAACGCCGGGACATCCAGCATCTTCACCTCCCAAGTCCTCGCCAAGCAAATGGCAAGTCCTTAAAAATTGGCGACTCGACTAAACACTGACTGGAGTCGTGTGACGCCACTCGAATTGCCCACCTGATGTCTTTTACCCCCTTCTATCGCTGGTATTGTTGTTCGCTTGCAGTGAAAAGTGACAATATCGAGAGCTTGAGATCGGTCAATCAAATCTCCCAGGGATCATTGTGCCGCCTATCACAGGAAGACACGATCTGAATGTGTTATCTGCTCACGGTATCTCTCTCCCAACTGTATCCTGAGCTTGGATCAGATCCCAGAGCAAAGTGATTGAAAGAATCACGTATGGGGTAATTGAGTTGGACCTGTAACTTGATAGATGCACCTGGCATGGTGGTCTGAATAAATGGGATTCTTTATTGAGGAAAATAATGATCGAGGAAGAACATGAAAATGATTCAAGATGATGGAAGGAGCTATTTGCGGAATGACAGAAACAGCTCTTCGTCTTTCAATTCTAATCCATCCCACACGCGGTGTCCAACGAAGCCCACTTCAACACAGACGTAGCAGTATGCGCTTCACATGACACACGCCTTGTCTAATATTTCATAGCGCTCCCAAGCAAACTCCCCCGTGTGAAGAGATTGCAGAGCCGTATCATAACCTGTGCCGGCAACAGTGGTCGTAATAACACCGAGCCTATGGACTGAGACAAGTAGACATTTTATAATGAGGGATAGAATCGCTCAGCTATACGGCACCACTTCTCCTGTTAGGATCCTTAAATTACAGAAGCAAACCATGCGTGCCGCACATTCTCACCCTCCGACATATCCAGGGCCGTACCTTTCTCTTAGTCGAATCGAGTCAACTCTGATCTGCTTCACTGAATCTGCTCGGCTCGTGGAATAGGGAAAATGACTTGCTTGGAACTGTATCAATGATCCATTTCCAGGAGAAGGGAGAAAAAAAAGCAGTGGAGTGCCTTGCATTCCGTTATGCTCAGGCCTAGGGCTCAAAAAGCTTGGCGAGTTTGTGTAAAGTGTGTGAAAGCTCCATTTAAAATATCACCACACACTTTCAAACTCTTGTCTTGTGACCGCCTCGAAAGTGAGACAAGGAAAAAAATAAATTATGAAAACTATTTTAAAAAGTTTTAAATAATTTTTAATAATTACATTAAATTAAGTATTCATCATCAATGCGATCGAGGCAGTTTAATTCCAACTGTAGCACAGTCACAAAGATTTATTGGAAGAAAAAAAAAAATCACAAAATTCTGTGAAAATCTGTCTGTTTTTTGTACTTCTTTGTGTACCAGTAACTGACTCCTGAACTCCCCAACAAATGATTTGCGGTAGGCCAAAGTAAAATCTTGCGTAGTGAGTCAGTCAAATCTTATATCAGGACAATATTTCCCGTATGGAAGGTCAGAAGTTTACAATCCATTGATTATCCAGATTTAACTCCTATATAAAATCTCCATTAACATGTTGAGAACAGTGGAGGGGCAATAATTAGAGGCTTTGGAATTCATATTCTTAACTTAATGCAAATATCTGACAAAAAAAAAAAATATCTTTCTCAACAAATTTTGGTGAACAAATACTCCAAGTAAAAAAAAAAAAAAAAAGTCATCAATGCTTTGAAAAATGTAATGCAAAATGTATGGACCCGTCCGCAAAAAGTAGTAGTATGAACTGGTCTACGTCAGCAAAAATGTTTGTCTGTGTCTATTTTCTGTCAACAACTTGTCAGGTGCGCCGGGGTCGTGTCATGGAAAACGCCCTCAATCCGACGGAATGCCCATTGAGGCGCGTCGTGGTCTGCCGAATTCTCAAACACGGGAAACTATACTTGACCCGGCACGAAAATGCAAATGTGCCAGTTTTTACTGCCGGGCGCATGTCTACAAAATTATAAAGGCCCCATGAATTACACTTCTGGAAATTTTCATTATGATTAAACGCAAAAATGGCATTGCAATTCAGTTATTAGATCGTGGGGTCACGCGCGGATTGTAAACGATCCACATGGACATGGGCAATATAATTTTCCAACTCGGCTCTAATTTATTGCCGTTAGATGTCTCACGTAGCAGTATATGGTGATTTTATTTGACAATAACGGCCTTAATACCATTTGGATCATACCATTGCTTCAAAAACAGCATTTCCATAGTGTTGTAAAATTGGTCTAACATGTTAATGGACCGACCCAGACTCAAGTATGATGTTCATGCATGCACATTTGTTGACAGTTTTGGTTTGTTTTATTGGCTTTTGTTGTGTAGTTGTCTTGAAGATGCCACAGAAAAAAATGGTACCGTATTTTCCGCACTTAAAGGCGCACCTAAAAGCCTTCCATTTTCTTAAAAGCTCACAGCGCGCCTTGTGTACGGTCATTACGGTAATATTTCGACCCCCAAAATGTCTCCTTGCTCGAGACATGCTGCCAACGCAGAGTTCAAACTTAAGGCGATCGGGTTAAGCAGTTGAACACGGAAATAGAGCCTCGGCAAGACACTTCAACGTGAACGAGTCAATGTTATAACTTGCTGTTGCTTAAGTGAACTGCGTCGCTGCTTTATTAAATACGTTTTACTGACATCTGATCGTTCCGTTGGCGTTTCTTTGAGTGTAGCTCCATCTAGTGGATGCATTGTAGATTGCGTCTCATAATGTGATGCACCCTTTGTATGAAAAAAATTACAAACTAGGCCATTCATTGAAGGTGCGTCTCAAAATACGGTACTGATAATGGCATAGAGGGAATATGACAATGCGGATTTACTGGACTGTAGACAGTGGCTCATTTTACACTCATGGCAGCTAGGAATGTTATCGGATGTGACTGAAAACATTATCTGAATGTCAGATGATGGCTGTAGTGTGCCTGTGGAATGGATTCGTTCAATTTTCATGAGTTCTCATGAGAGTGGAATTCTATTTTGAGCAAGCATCCCTGGCAGGATTCTGTTTGACCAGAGTTTTTTGGTGTTTGTGTGTCAAAGTGAATAACAACAGTCCCTCTAATCTCTTTGTCCACACCGGTTCAAAGCAGAGGTTGAATTATAGCAAAGCGTGAATTAGATTATACGCTGTGGCGTTCACTCCGTCGACACACCCGGCCGGCACTGCGCAATATTGAGGAAAAGCATCCTTCACGTCTTTCCCGAACACAAACGCTCGCTGCTGAGTGGAGGGGGAAAAAAAAAAATCAACAAGCAGGTGAACTAATGGAAAGTCTCTCAGCCACGCATCATAAACTTTGTCGGCTCAAACAAGGGAAAATGAGGGTGGCGGGGAAGAAGATAAATTAGGTATAAAGACACATCGGATGAATTGGGGGGGTTGCGGTGGGGGGGGGGGCGGGGTTGGTGTCAGCATAAACATGAGTTATTCATCATTAAATGTGAAGCTTATTTAGTCGTAGGACGTACTCCAACAGCTCGGCTGCGTACCTGACAACTTTGACTCCTCTGTGATGAAACCAGGAGGAAGAACTGCCAGCAGGAGCTCACAAATTGGCTGCCACGCGGACATATGGATTATAGGGGAATTTGCATCTGTTAATGATGCTTGTTGGAAATTATATAAATAACAATTGGCAATTGCTGAGGCTGAAACTAATTACCCACATTCTTTATTAAAGCGCCGTTTCGTAATCCCTCGAAGGATTCTCCACGGTGGCATCTTTCCAACCCTCGCCCCTGCCGTTGGCTCGGCATGTTTCCTTCCACAACTCATCATAGTCCTATCGCTAGCTTGGCTAGATATTCCATCAACTGAAAGCGCGGGAGTATATTTTCAGGTTCCCGATATATGGACAGATAGTAATTCCCTTTTGGGGTTGTCAAAAAAAGGAAGATGTAGATTTATTTCATTCAGTACCAGCCAATTCTGGACCAAGTCTGAAAAGACGTTTCAAAACGTCTTTGGGAGTGAATGAGTTCATGCTCGAGATCGGATTGAGGAAACACCAATTTCAAAGAGAACATCATCTGAAGTATTAACCCATTCCCAATGACATGATAAGATGTCCATTGTAGTAACCGCTGTATTTACCTGAAAGGGTTCAAATGTAATTCGATTTTGTTTTTTTAGCTTGTGTTTGCCAAATGACAGGGTGTGGCGAATGTCCTTTTTTTATTGCAGTGTGGTTACACAACTCTCGAGATGTTGTGAAGACCTTGTTGAATACTGTTGATTGATGTAAGCACTTTTTTTTTCCATGCTGCTGAACTTAAGTCGGAGTTCAAGATGAATCAGTCATTAAGGCATGAAAAGAAAATCTGCCTCCAGCAGACAGTGCATAAAAACCGACTGAGTGCGCTAGAAGGAGACAGGAGTCAGGAGGGACACCAAGAGAAATGCGGCAGGGTTGGTCAGTTCTAGTTCTGCACTTTTAACCCAGCTGCAGTATATCTGGACGTTGGCGCAGTGGAACAAAGTACGCCGCATTTTTAAAAAAAAAATTTATGATTCTGTCACCAGCAGGTCAAAGTCAGTTTTTTCAAATTCAATTAAATCCCAATAAAAGGCGGCATGATTTTGAGCGTGTTCAACGCGAGGCTTTGACAACCGTTATATTTGATGGCCGACGTTCAAAGAAGGGCAATTTCACGTTTGACGTCATGTGGACTCAAGGGTTTATTGTTCCATCTTTTAGTGCAGGTGTAAGAAAAATGCGGCTTCGGTGTCCCTGCGCCCCTTTGACCGTACATTAGAGAAGCAATGCGATCAATCAAATCAAAGAAAGTGGTCAGAGCAACGCAGGTGGTTATATTGCACATTAAATTGGAGCACAAAGCAGTGGAATTGCACATTCCGACGGCAGCATGAAGTATTGTTATAGCATGGTATTGCACCGAGTATGGTGGCCTCGGAGGTCACAGCGTCTGCTCGCGCCCGTGCATGCCCACAATAAAAATGGGATTCCCGAAATCACAGATGAGATCAACATTTCCGCTTGTAATTGAGATGGGAGCATGTATGAATCAATGTGCATCTACAGTCAAGGATTACATTTTGCATCGGAACAATCACTAAATCAAGAGAAAATAATTCATTTGCATGAGAAAGTATCGTATTTTCCGCACTATAAGGCGCACCTGAAAGCATTCAATTTCCCCAAAAGGCGACAGAGCGCCTTATAATCCGATGCACTTTATATATGGATTAAGATTCTGATTTCTAGTATTTTAAATGTTCTGTAAATTGCTTTGTGACAGCTGCAGCAGTTGTGAAAGCTCTATCTAAATAAACGCTGTATTGTATTGTATTCCCTTTAGCGTCGTTCCATCTAGTGGATGGATCACGCAATCGCAGCCACTATTGCAGCTACTAATCTATGCGCCTCATAATGCGGTGCGCCCTGTATCTGAAGACAGTTTTACAATAGGCCATACATTGAAGGTGCACCTGAGACTCCGAAGTGCCTTATAGTGCGGAAAATACGGTCGTTGACTGAAGCTATTCATGGCTGATGGGCCCCGATGATCAGACCTCGTATCAAAATAGGGTTGGGCGCTTCTTGGGTCTCTTCAATGTAAAATGCCAATTGGCGTGAGCATTATTTTGCCTTTATGCCACAAGGAATTTGAACTGAAACGCTCATAACGTTTATGCAAGCCTTTCAGTACCTTCACAAAAATGTCCCATTTACCATTTTGGCATCGGAGTCATTTTATGCCAGGTGCTTCCATTTTCAGGAACTCAAATGCATTTGAACAGTTGACTTATGAAACGGAAATATTCCAAGTCATTTTAGGTTTTATGATAAATTTGAAAGAAAACGAATAGAATAATTCTCAATAAATTTGATTATAAAATAATTCACATTGAACATTGCTTTCAATACACCCCCAGTCCTTACCTTTACTCCACTCTCATTTCAGCCGGCCCTGTTTCACCCGCTATTATGACAATTTTATTTTCAATGTGTTTTTTTGTTGTTGTTGTATTTATTTTTTTATCGTAATTATTATAATCCCGTGGACCACAACCCTCCGGTTCCAGAGCCCAAGTCCAAACAGATGAGCTAGTGCCGCTCCTTTATGGCTCTTTTACCTCCAAAAGCCGCTTATTTTTGGGATGACTTTGTCTCCCACCAATTCCATGTCGTTGCCGCTTAACAGTGACAGTAACAGAAAAAAGGCAGACAAATCCGAGCTTTAGCCGGTCGTATGAAAGGCAAGCAAGCCTTGCTTATTTCACTTTGGCTTTCAATAACAGAACTGAGATTTTGCAAGGTGACTCGTATTATTTCACCACAATGGCATACAGCGACGGTTTTCGAAGTGTGAGCCGTGGCCCACATGGCTCCTGCTAGCGAACATCAGGAGAGGCGCAAAAAAAAAAAAGTTTAAAGGCAAAATTGAGCTTCTTTTTTTCTTCCCTTTTCCGAGAGTCAAGGCATGAGCCTCGGCCAGTATAAAATGGACAAATTATGACCATGATTATTAAAATTAGAATTTTTGTCTGTGTGGAGTTTGCATGTTCTCCCCGGGCCTGCGTGGGTTTTCTCCGGGTGCTCCGGTTTCCTCCCACATTCCAAAAACATGCATGACAGGCTGATCGAACACTCAAAATTGTCCCTAGGTGTGAGTGTGAGCGTGCATGGTTGTTTGTCTCTGTGTGCCCTGCGATTGGCTGGCAACCTATTCAGGGTGTCCCCCGCCTACTGCTCGAAGACAGCTGGGATAGGCTCCAGCACCCCCCGCGACCCTAGTGAGGATGAAGCGGTTCGGAAGATGAATGAATAATGAGATGATGCCTCAGCGTGTTATTTGTTAGCGGATGCTAGCTAATGAGAACAAACACCTAATAGAGGTTAGTTGACCAAGTCAGTGGAGTTTTTGGTACAAACCTAAAGAACTTTTCGTATTGACAAGGCCGATTTGGCGTTAAGGCATATTTCAATCATACTTTTGTATCGAGTTATTTTTTTTTTCTCAAACAGCAAAGTAAAAGGTTGTGCTGAGCTCGGTAATACAGTTCCAATCACGTTGGAACTTCTGCTGAGACGAGGATCTGTTTAACATCAGGGTATCCTTCGTGCCAGCCCATGAAAGCAAGCATAATTTAGCGAGAATTTAATGCAAAGCCACTCAGTGCTTGATGAGCTAGCAAGAAATGCAATGGTGCAACCGGGTCTCTGAGGGCAATCAACAATCTGAGCTAACAACCCACCGCGGGCAACATGCAGCGTAAATAAACACGGGCAGATCAAATGAAAACAGACATTTTCATGCAAGGATGTTGCTTCTTGCATGTCACTGATGCACACACACACACATACACACA
>CAAKHF010012351.1:5087-25014 GCA_901007745.1 Hippocampus kuda
TGCAGTGGTGTCTGTGGCTCCTCTGGCAAACGACAGGACATTCCTTTTCTGATGAGTCACCCTAGCGCTCCGATCCACTTTCTTCCCTCCTCACGTCTCATTTTTACTGAGGTATCCATTTTGATCGGCTCTCGTATCAGGACCTCCTTTGCCTTCTGTTCCCCGGTTGCGTCCATGCTACAGCTGATCACACAAAATGGCTTTGCGGTAACAATAAAGCATTGCGACATTTCACACTTTCTGGTGAAATGTTGAAGCAAGGCAACATTGGGGATGCATAAATAAACACGAACACGCAGAGCGTTTCAGCTGTGTGTTGTTCAGATCCAGACTTCCTTCTCTCCTCGGACATCCTGTCACATTTCAACTATATATAGAAGATGACTATTCTTTACCCTGCTTCCTCTCTCGCCTGCACTTTTATTCATGTGTGTGTTGGGTGAATTGACCATAACAATTTCTTTTTATCAACCCAAGTTCTGCTTTTCCACATAGTGGATTGTTATCAAAAAATCTCCCCCCCCCCCTTTGAATGTCAAGTTTAGAATTAAACCAGAATAAATCATTTCAAAACTTTATCCACCATTAATGTGACATACACGACTCAATAAAAGGAAAAATGACTTTTTTTTTGAGAGAGAGGACATGTGAGATCTTAACTTTTGTCACGTCTGTTTGGGCAAGATCATGGTGTGTGATCATTTCAAGTTTGCACATTGGGTAGAGCCTCTGCTCATTGTCTTGCATCGCATTTTTTGTCATTTCAACAGGAACTCTGAGAAAATATCTGAAAAACGCAGTTGGGTTGCCTTATCTGTAAAAAAAAAACATTTGTAATTGCAGTTGGATACTGCCACCTGTTGGTCTGGAGACTTACTCACACCTCCTCGTTCATGTTATTTTTACTTACTCCGTGCTTCCGAAATTAGGTGAACAGTTTTGGGAAAGATGAGTTTGTCATTTCATGCAATTACCAAGACAAGGATGACTTCGAAGAAGCTGTACCTCCTCATCTCCGTCTACTAGAGAAAGTGCTGTGATCTTAAACATCCACCTAGGAGTGTAGGTGTCGTAATGTGTGACAGTCAGGTATTTGGATTTTTCAGGCTTCTAATTTCCCATCTGTTTTGAATGCTGGGTTTCACAAAGTGTCCAACTTTAAAGTGGCTGGAGTTGGGACATCCTGTATAACAGAATTTTTAGCTTGCTGTCAATGTGTTTGTGGCGTACTTTTCCCCCAGCTTCCTTGACTTCCCCCTGTCCTCCGGAAAGTGAGGTTGAATAAAGTGTGGAGGAGGCCTGTAAAGGGTGTTTGGGGAGAGTGTGGGTGTATGAGAACCAAGCAAGGGGTTAGAGTATGTATCTCTAACCCCTTCTCACTTGCTCCCAAAGTTCTAAAATGCAGGACTGTGTCTTGGCTTGTGTTTCATAAATGTCTCCTCCATGATCACGTGCTTGAAAGTCTGGGAATGTGTATTTTTTTAAGACAGCCCGTTTTTGATTGAAGGACTTATCAGGGTCTCCCTCAAAGTAGCTCAACAATTTCCTGTGTCACAGTCTGGGGAAGTGTTGAGACTACAATATAATCCACAATGACATACAGTATTGTCATGCATTGATATGCTCTTGCACTGCAGCCTCAGAGTTGAATGCTCACAACTGGTCAGCTTTAATACTAATTTCCCGGCCTGTATGTATGTTAAACAATTATTTTCATGCCCCTGGGTCATCACCCGCCAAAAAGGCATGCCTAAGATTCTTTGGCACGCCCTGAAAATTCCTGCTTTTCTTTTTCTTTGTGGTCATTTTCTCTCCAGCTTTTCTGCCCACAGAGAAACCGCACCAGTGGAAGTGTAATGTATATTGTGCGCGCACACACACACACACACACACACACACACACACAAATAACAGCATTTAAGACAAAACCTTGATAAGGTAAATCGCACACAAGAGAGTAACAGTATATTAGAGAAGCCATAGAGAATGGGAAAAGAATGATAAGATGGAGTGAGCCCAATTGATTTTGCAGCACAGCTGTTTCAAATTTAATTTGTTGCATGTCATACTGAATTTGCTAAAATGGAATATGATAAGCCCCAAACCCTCGAGACCCAGTGGTTTGGACCCAATACATACATATAAGAAACTATGAACCTAATTACAGCTAACGCGGGTAGATAATATCCGTTGCATTGGAAAATGCAAGGCTAATGAATAAAATATAGCTGCTTGAGTGCTCGCATACAAGCTTAATGTAACCACTAATCCATGAGTCCAGAAATGAGTATTCACAGTTTTTACTCTGATATTGCGCACTAATGAAATCAGTTAAACTAATACCCGACTACCACTTGGTCAGGCATACCCATGCAAGTGAGGGGAAGCCACAGAAAGAAAGACAGTGCTGCAAATTGGTCAATTTAGCTTGTTTTGCCCGCCCCCTCAAAATTAAAACCTATTAATCCACGACAACATAACACATGTCCTCCTGTCACAACCAATACATCACCCAGCTCAAAGTAGAAACACAGCCATGACGTGGCTGTCATAAAGTCAGGGCACGGAAAATGATGGAAGGCGTAATGAGCACCTGCTGGCTTAGAACTCAGATGCTCAGATCAAGGTGAACTAAACAGTGGCAATTGGTTTCTCATGCCATCATTAAGTAAATACTGCACATACAATAGAAATATTCCTGCACTCGCTTGTGAATTACTGTTGGAAGCTGGGAAGATAAAGGCAAAAAAAATACACTGGGAACTCACTTTGAGGTTTAACGTCATGTAGCAGCTTTCGATCTGCAAAGACAGAGAGATAGAATAAGATGAAGAGGAGGGAAAGTGGTGATTAAAGTCCAAGCCTCTATGAAGTGCCTATTATAGTGAAGTTACTCTGACAGTTGAGTTCACAGATGATGCCGTCTCTCCTTGCATCAAAGATGAAACTGGTGACAGTCAGACGTTTGCAATGGCCTCAAAGAAGGGTAACTCAAATCCAAAAGCTACTTTGTTCCATGTACAAGAGGCGGCGAGTTTTCTACGAGTGAGCGAGCATGTGATCTTTTCCACGAGCCTGTCCAAACGGAATGCAATCTGCAGTTATCAAATAATGAAAGCTGTAAAATCTGAATCATGTCTGGAAAGATATTTCTGGTCAGTCCATTATTATTATTATTATTATTATTATTATTATTATTATTATTATTATTATTATTACATGTATTTATTAATTGTACAATCCAGCCAAATTAAGAAGATGGTTGCACCACAGGAGAAACAGACACACAGGTTTGCCCAACAAGTCCTCGTGGATTTTTTGCGAACAGCCATTCAAGCGTTTTCGGTGTTCTGGGCTGCGGCAAAAATCATCTTGCAGCCCACGAGAGGAGTGCTGACGTTACCCTGCCCTGGATATTTGTGTCAACAAAGTTTTCCCCAACGCACATCTTCAATCAAATCTGAATATTTGTCAGGAGTGCATAAGAAGATGATGGTGATGAGAATGACCGGAAAGATGATAGAGGACAACAGCTGATCAAGCTGAGTGGTGAGAAAGGACTTACTTTGAGTACATTGTCCATTTGTGCAGTTCTCAGTGGCCTCCGAGCTCCCTTCGCACATCTTGCCTCTGTGTTTGGGTGCTGGGGAGTTGCACTCTCGACTTCGCTGTCTTTCACACTGGCTGCTGCATGCGGTCCATTCACTCCATTCATCCCAGCCTCCATCGACTGCAACACAAGGACACCCGCATGATGAGCCAATACAGCAGCGCAAAAACAGGAGTTTTCCGGGTTTTCCAGTTCTTGAAAACAGCGACAGCTCAAAACACCTCACCAGGGAGTCATTTTCAGCCCAAATTGGCTTCAAGTCTTTTTCTCAATGCATGGACTGCGTTTGAATGTGTCTTTAAATGAAATTAGGTTAAACTTGAATTTATTCACAAACCAGTCAAATTCATACAAGGGGCGGGGCAAGGGTTGGGGCTATGATTCTTAGGGGGATAGCAGATACCGCTTTTTCACACTGGGGAAGATTATGTTGCTATTATGTTACATTTTTCTCCCCCTAATGGTTTCTTCTACTTATAAGCAACTGGTATAAAAATGGAAAAGTATTGACAGAAAATAGTATTTCATTCATTTTTTTCATTATCTACAGTACAATATTGCATTTTGTAAAGCAAATTTTTTATGACAGTCTGTTCTTTTATTCGTGGTTGATTCATGATTCAAATGAAATTTAAGAACTTCTAACTTGAAAAGCAGTTGAAAAATACAAAAGAAAGACTGAAAATCACAAACATAGTATTTTTACAGTTATCAGTGAACGACAAAGAATGATGACAAGACACCCAATGTATACAGTTTGCAGTACCTGCTTTAATGGTTTGAGGAAATGGAAGTGCTTTGTTCAGATTGACCTCATGTCCATGTCTGCCTGCTTTTGTATTTTATGTTGCGCATGGATCAACAAATAATTTATTCTAGGTTCGACTTGATTTTACTGTAAATTGTACTGACATTGGGATACTCACAAATAATGATATACAGTATATAATGAATGTCGTAATTTTGAAGTTTTACATTTTTGTCCAATTTATTTTTTTATCTATCATGGGGATGGGTAACCGGTGGCCGGCGACCACACTCCCATTACTAATTAACCCTTTCACGCACCCTGTAACCTGATAACATTATAAATTGTCGACCGTAGCCCTGTCCCTGACAGGGTTAAAAAAATAAATAAATATATTTAAAAAAAAAAAAACGGACACCCAAGCACTCACCACTTGGCTCCTACAAATTCACTTATTTATGGACTTTTCTTTCCAATAATAAAAAAATACTGTGTGTGCGTGTGTGTGTGTGTGTGTGTGTGTGTGTGTGTGTGTTTCTGTGGTAAATACATATTGGAGGTTTATCACGATCCTGGCAAGAGCCAGATTGATTGTGAATCACTCAAATGGGTTTTCCACAGTATCATTCTGGGACTGCTCCAATGGTGTTCCACATTCAGTACAATACTTCATATTGATTGGGCAACTTCCGCATGCAAGCCAAAATTTTGTTTTGACCAATCATGGCAATGGATGAAAGTGTCCACGAATGGAGCAAGCACTTACCAAAGCCAGTAGCTGAAAAAGCGCAAATATCTTCAACATCTAAAAATGCACAAAGGGCCCGTTCCGTGTTCTTTCCAAAGGTAGAGCATCACCAACCTCCCACGCCTTTGATGAAGTCGGTCAGAGGTTGCCGGGCTGCAAAAAGCATCTAATTGTCTAAACCGGTTGGTCGCGCAAAAAAGGGTTAGGACCACTGTCCTGTCGCTGTGACTCGTCTATCGTATTTTCCGGACTATCAGTCGCTCCTGAGTATAAGTCGCACCAGCCATAAAATGCATGACAAAGAACAAAAAAACATACATAAGTCACACTGGAGTATAAGTCACATTTTGGGGGAAAATTTATGTGATAAAATCCAACACCAAGAACAGACATGTCATCTTTGCAGACAAATAAAAATAAAACAACAGGCTGAATAAGAGTACAATATGCTAACGTCACATGACGCATAAACAATGAACTGAGAATGTGCCCGGTATGTTCATGTAACATAGATAACTGTAGCATAATGATCATGCTAACAAGTTTACCAAAACCATCAGTGTACTCCAAATCACGAAATCCAATGAAATCTCCATCCTCGGTGTCACTTTTAAGCAACTCTGCCTCTTCCTCTTCGGAGGAAGAGGAGGCGGTGCTTCCTCTTCTACTTCGCTGACGTCAGAGTCATCGTAGGTTTTTTTTTTTGTCAACGTGGAAAGCATCAACACAGGCCTAGAGCCCCCTCTTGCGGTTTAATGTGAAAATAACATGTCAAATGATAGAATGTGTAAATTATTTCACACATAAGTCGCTCCAGAGTATCAGTCGCACACCCGGCCAAACTATGAAAAAAAAACTGTGACTTATAATCCGGAAAATACAGGAATCAAGAGTGCCACCCTTCCACTGTATTTCTCCATTTCAACTGACTCTTGGGGATTTCCGCTAAAGCCTTATAGTCACGATTTGTCCTGTCATCAACTTCTGCACATGCGAAGGATATGCTCACCACCATTAACCATCTTTATTGTAGCAACCAGGTTATTGGCTTTAGGCAGCCGCAGTTAGAGCCCAAAGAAGAAAACTCATCAGAGCACAAGGGATCCATTGGTTTCTCCGGGACACTGCACAGAGACTGCATTCACACCTGATCATTAATTCCCTCAACTCCGCAATGAAACCAATTGACCACTACAGCACCCCTGTTCCAGTGGACTTGAGCACTTGAAATACAACTAGACATATATGTCAGACATCACATTTAATTTCACAGCTAAGCAAACTCAAATGTAATTATTTTCAAATCCCTGTGAGTTGGATTCAAATGAATGCAACCCAAGACAATTTAAATGGTGGCTCCAAAAGAATGTTCAGAAGAGCTTCAGATCCCTAATAAATGCATTTTACAAGACACTCATCCTCTGCAGCAACTCAACAGAAGCAACATGATGGTGCTGGGGTACAATATTAAACTAAAGCAATGTGAGCAGGCTACAAAACAGGGAAACTGTCCATGATCCTATCCTATTTGCTTTTTTTTACAGTCTCCAGCTGTAGAGTGGACGTTCCCTCACGAGCCACAACTAATCATCCTCTTACCTAAGCCCTGCCACGTGACAACTGACTGTCGGATTATGAAGCCTTGTTCACGACCTCAAGTGCTTTAATTTTCAAGACACTCTTGACATTTTTTTCCTCTCATAGCTTTTCACCACAATAGTTCACAGCATTTTTCCTGAAAGTATTTTCTTGTTGTGTATTATCGTGCATTGGATTCTCTTGTCCTTTGGGTTGTCAAGAAATTTGTTTTTCTCATTTCTTGCGTTTTCTGTTTGTTATTGCCTTTGCCTGTTTTTTTTTTTTTTGTAAACAGCATCCTTCATTGTAGTGTTAGTCTTTCATTTATTAGTAAAAAAAATATATATTTTGTCAAAACTTCTTCTCTGTGTCTATGATTGTGGAATCCCACTTCTGTTCGGAATGTTTCCGAAAATCTAACAAAACTACAGTGCTCTCTAGCTGATGAATAAATTGTATGGACAACATAAATTATGTTTCATTATTCATTTACAATTCTTTTTAAATGTACAGTATAATTACAAGAAGTGAAACAAAAACTAATTTGAATTGGAAAATCGGTTTTGACTGAACAAATCCCAATCGAATGGTGACATTTTAAAATGTACCATCTTTGAATAGTATCACAACGAAATTATCGATGTTGTAACCCCTCCACCAAGAATCGGGAAATGCATTATATTGTCTTTTATGAGAGATGCACACCAGGTTTTAATCAGTATAAATCAGTTTGATTCGGCTGATTTGAAGTAACTTGAATAGTTTGGCGAACTTTTACATGTTGTTACATACTAATAAATACAGTACGACCAAAGTTACAGCCATACAACGTTGACTCTAATCGTAATCCCAGTGAATGGAACAGAATCGAATCGTTCCACTTGAAAATGTACCTTTCTTGAATCATCTCGCACCCTGTGTAATATGTCATCATCTTTCAATGGAGGGATGCACACCCCTAATAATAACCTATTAAATAGAGTACCGTATTTTCCGCACTATAAGGCGCATCGGAAAGTCTTCCATTTTCTTAAAAGCTCACAGCGCGCCTTAAAATCCGGTGCGCCTTGTGTATGGTCATTATGGTTATGTCGACCCCAAGATGGCTGCTTGCTGGAGACATGCTTACAATGTTACAACTTGCTGTTGGTTCAGTGAACTGTGTCGCTGCTTTATTAAATAAGATTTTGTTGCAGCTACGAAAAAAGGAGAGCTGTGGTGTTGTTTTTTTTAAAACACACACTTTATTAATGGTTTTCACAGTCTCAACAAATACAAATATCTCTTTGTCCATCTCCGTGCCTTCTCTTCTTCCGTTAGACTTGAGAGGTGTTCATGACCGCCTCCGAAAAATGTCAATTAACGAAAATTGAATGAAATGCATCAAAACAGAAAATCAAGCAAGAAAATCACAAAATAAATTCTATAGCCCCCCCCCCCCACCAGAATTAATTTTGGCATTTCCTTGTTTGTGATCGTTCTGTTGGACCTACGCTCAAGGAAATGGCAAAATAAATTCTGTCCTGGGGCTATATAATTTATTTGGTGATTTCCTCACTTGATTTTCTATTTTGGTGCATTATTTTCAATTTTCATGGTTTCATTGAAGTAATTGTTAATTTACATTTTTCGGAGGTGGTCATGAACGCCTCTCGAGTCAAACGGAAGGAGCGTAGCTCCATCTGGTGGATGCATTGTAGATGGCACTTTATAATTCAGTGCGTCCAATATATGAAAAAAAAAATCACAAGATATAGGCCATTCATTGAAGGTGCACCTCATAATCCAGTGCGTCTTTTAGAGTGGAAAATACGGTATGTAAAATATAATGTTTCTTTTGTGCATCCAGCCTACTATTTTCTTCCACTTATCTAGGATTGGGTTGCAGAGGCAGCAGTTTAACAGGGAAGTCCAGATTTCCCTCTCCTGAGCCACTTCGTCCAACTCTTCCACAGGGAGCTTTTCACTATAACATAAGAGGGACCCCAACATCCTATCGACGAAACTCATTTGGGCAAGGGAACACTGGGTCCATTTGTGGTCATCTTCGGAGGGATCTCTGAGCCATGCCTTTTCTGTTGGCTTCCCTAGGACCTTTTTGCCCTGGGGAGCCCCAGTCAGCTAGATCTTTGGATCATTGGGGCAAACAAACCCCTCCACCATGACAAGGTGACAGCTGAGGGACAAGGTTCATTTTTTTGCAACTCGTGCTTAATGTTAAAACCGCCATAAGCCACCCTCAAGTTGTCAGCTCAAATTGGCAATCAAGTTGAAAATAGGAACAACTGCATAAAATGTGTCAAATTGTTCGGTTCCGTTTGAGATGACGAAGTCTGAAGTCTGATGTTACACTAACAAACCAACCAAAGCTGAGTTCACCACCAAATTAGTAGCTTACCCTGCACAAAAGCAATTTCACAAGTATGTGTATTGTTTAGCACATCAGCTATATGAAGTAACATCACATTAAGATGAGGGCTTTACAATGATTTTATGGCTTGCTGGAGAAGAATGAGGACAAGATTTCTTTAGCTGGCAGTTATTACCATAACCTAAATGTGTTCCAAGAATCATGTGGCATTTACCCATTTGTTTTCTTACACTTGATATTTGAGTATGACTTGGTGATCTTAAATTATTAATGCAATGTTTCCTCTAAATTGTGCGTTTGTGCAATTGCGCATGGCTCTCACCCTCTCAGCGCACAGCAAATGTGTGCAGCGCAACCAGAAAAAATTAAAACTAGTGCTATATTGGCATTTTGCCTTTTCATATTTGCCTCATACATACAAATTGAAAAGTTTATTGGGCGTATGTGGTTGACAGAGCAGGAACAAAAATGTATCACAAAAGACAGAAAATGATCAAAGTATGGAAGTAGCTCAGACTGAAATGTGCACCATGTCGTGTAATTATTCTCTCATGGACCATGCTTGAAGATGCCCACTTGGTTAATTTTATCCAGTCATGGGTCGTATCCACGGCCTTTTTATGTTATGTTGACATTAATGTTGATATACTTTACTAATATAACATTACCAGTAGGTAGGGCTTGGTCTCTGCTATTTATATGACTGCTGTCGATATGTGGCTTATTAGCAAGTGGACAGGTCCAGTATACGCTAACCATTATGCCCATAAACAATGTTCCCTCTAATTATTAATGTGTCTGAGCATTCACACAAACTCCCTAAAGCAGGGGTGGCTAACCAGTCAGAGACGAAGAGCCACGTTTTTTTTACTGAGTTACTGCAAAGAGCCACATCATACCCTTCCTCGCGCACGCACGCACGCACACACACACTTTTTTGGCCAAAGATGGACTTTTGAAGCGACCAACTTCTCACGAACGACCTGATCGCGCACGTGCAAGCGCACACACACACACACACACACACACACACACACACACACACACACACACACACACACACACACACACACACTCACGCGGGTGCCCACCAGTGCACTCGCGCACATATGCACGCACAACACGATGAGCAACAGTCGGAACGGGCCGAAAATGAATGAAAGCTCAAGATACACGCATTTCCTCCTCCCACCCCTTGCGGTCGACTTGGGACCAGCTCGCTGGCGCCTGGTCGATTCTGATCGACGTATTGGGCACCCCTGCCTTAAAATCAGAGGTAATTTGCTGACTAGCTTCGCACTTAGTGCCGTCGTTTGCGCATGAGTGGTGATGAAGTCATCTGATTGGCTACCCTCTATGTCAATCAAGTAACGGGATAGATGATAGGCTGATGGAGTATGTTCTGTGAAGCTGGCGCCTTTTTTGAATGGCATCGCCGCTGCCGAGGCGTTTTCGACGCTCGTCGTGTGAGAGCCCGGGAGCCGCATTGAACCAGCCAAAGAGCCGCATGTGGCTCGCGAGCCACGGGTTGGCCACCACTGCCCTAACGCATTCCATGGACCACGGTGCGCGACATCCATGGATTTATATATGAATGGACAAAGAATGCCGCTTACCGAAGCGAGAAGTGGCCATCCTATGTGACCACTCGCTAAGTGCACCTAACTTGAATACATTGATTTCTCTGCGGCATTTTAAAGTTAATTTCTGTCTCTCCGACAAAAATGCCAAAGTGTGTGGCTTATCTGGGGTACATAAACGGGGTCTACATGGCCTTCCTGAGCCTGCGTGGGTTTTCTCCAGGTATTCCGGTTTCCTCCTACTTTCCAAAAACATGCATTGTAAGGTATCTGAGCGCTCTGAATTGTCCCTCAGTATGGTTGTGAATGTGAATGGTTCTTTGTCTATGTGTGCCCTGCAACCAGTTCAGGCTGTACGCTACCTACTGCCCCAAGACAGCTGGGATAGATTCCAGCACGCCAGCGATCCTTCGGAGGATAAGAGACTCGGGTAATGGATGGATGTTTAGTATCATCTAATTGAACGAGTGTGAATTTGACAAAATATTTGGTAAAGTCTTTAAAATCTTTCTTGAGGATTATTATCCAACAAGCGAATCATATGAACACTCTCAAAGTAATTAGTAATAACATGATGCAATATTTATTATTGCTTCACTTCTCCACCATTTTCATACTCACATTGTTGATGAAGAGAGTCTCTCATGCCACGATTCACTTCATATATTTTCTTTGATAAAATAGCAAACATTGTATCATTTATTATAAATTATGCACCTTACAAACTATACTTTCATTTATTTATGGACAATTCATGTCATAAAAACCTGAACCAATTCTTAGAATTCACTTAACCTGTATTAGAAAATATCAGTAAATTTGATATGTAGGTGGTTTAAATTGTTTATAACATACCGGGCTCATGCATATTATCATGATCTCATGTTTTGGACAGGTATGATACTCTCTAGGCCACTATGTGAATGTGTTGATGTTGCTCACCATGGCCGAAAGAAATCTGGGGGAGTTTGTGTGAATACTCAGATACACACAAAATTAGGGTGAACATTGTGCATATGGTATTCTGTAATTCTGGTCCGATTTGCAATAAAAGAACATGAGACTGTCGCCGGAGACAATGTTGAGAGATGAGAGAAATGTTTGCTGAACAAGCATGACTCTGGGGACACTGTTTTTCTGCTCGTGAATAATTGAGGTTTGTGTCTGTTAACCCCTTTTCACGCTGCAGTTCCGCCACTGCTCTTAACCTCTGAATGTTAAGCATGTAGATTAGTTGACTCATTCAATCCAGTTCATATCTCTGTTGGTCTGCTCGACCATTTCTTTCACACTTCAACACCTGACTCTTATTTGCTTCCTCACGATTTTTCTTGGCTGTTATTTACCACCAGCTGAACCATCTGCACCTTGGCAGCTTGAGGCCTCACAGACTGAACAAATTGGCATGAAGACAGCTTGTTGGATCACCCCGCCAATTTCTCAAGTCGAGCCTCTAACCTCCTACACACTTGGGAAAACAATACACTATGTCAACAAAATAGAGCGACTGTTGTATTCTGTACATTTGTCTTGACAACAGGAAGTCATAAGGGACTCAATGCGATAACCTTAAACACTTAAAATTCGGCAAATTCCAGACTTCGTGCAGCACGTCATGACACGAAATAAGCAGTCAGTGAAAGCATATTTATGGTGTGGAAAGATGTGACAAAAATAACAAACTACCTGCTGACTAACTTCACTTCAGCAGACAAATGCCACTGGTATGCAGACAATTGAAATGTAATAGATTTGGAAAACTGACACAACTGCACAAGTCAGCCCAACTGACAATTTAAATTAGTTTTAAAGCAAAGTAGAAGCACGATTTATGTCCAGTATAACATCTTCCAGCAAAAATGTAGATGTGCAAGTCAATGCATGAAGGCAGTTTTCACATATTTGTTGTGAGGTCTGTTTGCAATAGTTTCTGCCAAATAAAACAAGATTTGTCATAATCTTTGCCATGCATTGCTGACTCCACTCACAATATATGGACAGTTTAACAAAGTTTTACTACAGTGTTGTGCTGCAGTGTGTGTGTGTGTGCACGTGTGTGCGTGCGTGTGAATGCAACTGACTTGGACACGGGGCGTTGCATGATATCTTCTGCACAGACATGCCCTCGCAGAAAGCTCCACCATTCAGCGGCGCTGGGTTGGTACAGGTCCGTGATCTCTTCTGCACACCTCGCCCACATGGCACGTTACAAGGTGACCACTCTGTCCAAAGGGACCAGCCGCCATTGACTGGAGAAAGTTCAACAAAGAGAACAGCAGCAACACAGCGACCAACATTATTTATGCAGACCTCCAGCATTGGAAATGCAATGAAATAAACCAAGTTTATTCCTGGAAATGCAACCTCGACAAAGTAGAAGGCAACTGTTAAAACTGCTAAAAAAAAAAATGGCTCAAACACAGTGAGCAGACTATTCCTTGTGGTGGATGTCGGGCTCCTTCTTTCCTAATTGCCCATTCAATTCCTAGCTGTGGGATTAAGATAAAGGCGAAGAAGTGCAAAAAACAGCCATTACATTCATTCATTCATTCATTCATCTTCCGAACCGCTTCATCCTCACTAGGGTCGCGGGGGGGTGCCGGAGCCTATCCCAGCTGTCTTCGGGCAGTAGGCAGGGGACACCCTGAATTGGTTGCCAGCCAATCGCAGAGCACACAGAGACAAACAACCATGCACGCCCACACTCACACCTAGGGACAATTTAGAGTGTTCAATCCGCCTGCCATGCATGTTTTTGGAATGTGGGAGGAAACCGGAGCACCCGGAGAAAACCCACGCAAGCCCGGGGAGAACATGCAAACTCCACACAGGGAGGCCGGAGCTGGAATCGAACCCGGTACCTCTGCACTGTGAAGTCGACGTGCTAACCACTGGACTACCGGGCCGCCCAGCCATTACATGCAATTGCTATTTCAAAAGGCAACACTCGTTAATGGTGGTCGACAGGTTGGAGCCGACCACTTAGTGCTGGGACTAAAGCAGTTACACTATGGTCCTTAAGTGTGTGGAGGCCAAATGTTTAGAAGTGCTATCGAATATCATGAGCCCATATTTGCTAAAAGGGCCTTAAGCAAATGATTATTTAGTTTAGACATTCTACATGACATCGTATGAAACCACAGGATTCCCACTTCATTTCATTCAGTTTACAGTGATTCTGTATGTGAAGCAGCATTTTTTTTCCGCACGATAAGGTATTTTGGAGTATAAGGCGCATATTCAATGAATAGCCTATTTTAAAACATTTTTCATATATAGGGCACACCACATTATAACGCGCATGGAAAAGAAGCTCAAATAGTGGCTACAGTTGGGTTATGCCTCCACTAGATGGAGCTACGCTAAAGGAATACAATACAATACAGCTTTATTTGTACAGAGCATTCACAACTGCTGCAGCTGTAAGAAAGTGCTTTATAGAACATTTAAAATCAGAAATCAGAATATTGAACCAAATATAAGGCGCATCGGATTATAAGGCGCACTGTCGGCTTTTGAGAAAATGCTTTTAGGTGCGCTTTATAGTGCGGAAAATCCACTAATTTAGTTTTTGCACAATACATGTGTTCATTCATTCAAAATTATGTCACTCTTCAGCAGAGTACAAGGATTTTTTAATGAGCTGTGTAAAGGTGCAGGATTCCAATCCAATATGAAAACTTAAAACTATGTATGTGAGGTAACTGGCCAATTTAACCCCAGTTCAACATACCAAAGACTGTCACAGTGGCTGTAGCACTGCGTCTCTTGGCCACAATGTTGCTGGCCACGCAGGTGTAGTTTCCAGAGTCAGAGAGACGAGCCTCATTTATGATGAGGTTGTGGTCTGCCCTCGTGTCGATGTTGTCGTCAGCTTGGGAACTGAGCAGCTCTTCATTCTTCAGCCATTCCACCTGTAGAAAAGAGGTGACAAATGCATGAATAATATCAGTAGTAGCAGCAAAGCAAATGCAATCGACTTACAAAGTACTGCGGGTTCTGCAGAAGGTAACAGCAAAAAAAAAAAAAAAGCTGTAAACGAAAAGTTACAGTAAAAAAAGTGGGCGATCTGTTTCATGATCTGTTTCAGTGTAGTCACTTTGCCAAACTAAAAACTGTAATTATTAGGACAAATACAGTTTGCAAGAAACAAAGACATGACTTTCACAAAACGATTTTGAGGGCTGGGAAATTGGCCTGAACTCTTTACTTTCTTTGTTTTTCTCTCCCCCCCGCCCCCCCTTTAATCGACCCTCTTGAAGATAACTAACTGGTTCCGATAATGGATGGATGGATGGATATTTGAGTCAGCATGACACAGATGAATACAAATGATCCAATATGTAGTTGTAGCTTTGACCATTCTAGAAATATACACCAATCAAAAAAAATAAATAAAAAAAGGAAAGTGAGGCCAATTCATGTATGTTGACTGTAGCCTTACAATAATCTATGAGAATATGTTCTTCCCACATTGTGTATCTGTCCAGGTCCAGGTGTAAATATTTGGAAATAAAAGCAGAAATGCCCATCACTTGTCTCAAATACATCTTCCAATGTCAAACACTCAGGTTTTCAGTCAACTGCAAAAAAATCAGGAAGTGGCCTCAAAGACACTTTTGGAGGGAAGTGTATGTTGCCATATAAGAAATGCCAAACCAAAATATGTACAGTAATGAAGGCATTTTTACAGAAACTAACCCTAAATAAAATGCCACTGATGTGGATATGTTTAAATTCGGGTCATGAACTTGAACACACTGATTTTGATGAATAAACAATTGAAAAAAAATGTGCATTTTATTAAAAAAGAAAAAAAAACATGTATTGAATTCCACTCTTAATTCTTTACTTCAGGCGAAAAACCTTTCTCCAGTGCCCTAACAACACACAAAAACACTGATACAAATGATTTTTAGTCAGGTATCACTGTTTTTTTTTCCCTCCTGGCAACTTTATTGCAAAGCTTTATGTCTGGTTCGTGGCAATTACATTGAAGCACAAAAACCCACGTCCATCACTGCTGAGTCTTGCATTTTTTTAAGATTCCCATCACTCATCAATCATGAACAAAACGGCGTCCATCAATGACAAACTGACAGACTTTCTGTCAGTACGGACGGAATGCCCTCCTCTGCTTATTACAATCGTTGCCCGGTTACTGCCCTTTGTACGTTCTGGTTTTAATGAGTTGTTTCTTTTTTTTTTTTACTATTTTATATGGTAGCAATTGCACTTTGTTTAATTTATGTTTTCCTAGAATGAAAAATGTATTAATTCCTTAGGCGTATTTGTACGCCTTGTAAGTAAGTGAATAAATAAATAAACAAATGTGGGGTACTGGAGGTTAGAATTCTAAGAGTTCAGGAGGAGAACAGCCTTGGGTTGCGATTAAATTCATATGGCTCCAAAGGACATGTCTCACAGACTAAAGTACAGATTGCAAGTGAAACAAGTGGGTGTGTGTGAGACAGGCATGGAAGCAAATTTGTTGCACCAACCGATTATGACACACCCACACACACACACACTAACATTAAAAGTCAAACTCCCCCCCAAAATGCACGTTCTCTGTTTGCTTACCGTTTAAACGGCAAATTTCAAAGCAACTCAAATGGGTTACTCATTGTACTTTTGGTAAATAGAAAATTGAGCGCTCTTATATAGTCTTATATTGTCTCCAATACAGTAATTTGGTGTACAATATGGCAGGCACCCCATACAATATGTTGTATTGTATCACTGTTGTCTAATCCACAAAAGGATGATGTCAGTCAAGGAACACACAGGTTGCCGTTGCTGGTGAAATAGTATCTGGGTGATAATGAAGAGGAAAATGTGGACATATTGAAAGGTGAGACTCACACCCATTCTACTGAATGCAGAGGTGTCAGTTTTTCACGTTCATTACAAGAAGTACATATTTGTTGAACTCTAAACGCAAGCTTTTTATTGAAGTAAAAGTATAACAGTAATGGCTTAAACACGATGTAAAGTATAAAAGTAAAAGTAATGCAAAGAAGAAAAATGCATTGAAGCGGAAGTCATGTCAAAAATATTTTTTTTTCAATAAATTGTGCCCATCCATCCATTTTATAATCCGCTTATCCCTCGCGAGGGTCGCAGGCATACTGAAGTGAAGTACTCGGAGAAAGCCCGGGCAGGCCCAGGAGAACATGCAAACGCCACACAGGAAGGCCGGGGGCAAGAATCGAACCCTGTGAGGTGGACAGTCGGCCACTTTTGCACATGTTCGGTGCCCTCATTATTGATTAATTAATCTGGTGTTCATGGAGTTACAATCATATTAAAACACACCACCTCCACTTTTGTGACATGAATCACAGGACAAAAATCAAAAGGGCATGTTTTGAACGACCCTCCCTGCCCAAATTTTTTTCTCAGGATAATGATTATGTTATATTAAACACAATGTCTACCTGTTTCAGCTGCATATATGCCCATTAAAAATAATCACTTCTAGTAAACTGACAATGCAAATATATGAAAGAGCTATGTGTACTACTGAGCATTAATGTGCGTTTTATGGAGTGGAAGATAGACCTGTAGTTACCTCAAGTATTGTATTGGTGCAAAAATCATATCGCATATAAACTAATAACCTTTATTTGAAGGTAATTGTAGATCCAAACTTTTCTGCAGGAATGTGTGAGGGTCACAGATGTAGGATGACAAAATGGTAGTGATGGGAAAATGAAGCTTCAAATGTGTGTCGAACCACTTGTATTTTTGGACAGCTCGAGATGGCACTCTGTTCAACATTGGCCTGACTTGCCACTTCCTAAACCGATTGATTTAAACAATAGTGCTAACTACAGGAGTCAAAAAGTCAAACTGGTTCATGACGCACATTTAAAATTTAATTTTCCCCATCATACATTAGTATGACTTACAAAAGTGAATATAACAATATTATAAGTTCAAATAACAACAATAACACACACACACACACGCACACACATTTAGCACTCGTTTGAAACACAGGTACATCTCCAAGAATGACAATGTAATCTGTGTATGTGACCCAGAAGTCAGTACCAATCTGCGCACCTGTGACGTGTGAAAAGGGCGTTGCAAGATAACCAGTGGACGATGTAATTGAACAGTGTGGAGATCCTTGAAGTACACGAGTGCATGCCTTGAACCTTGAAGGCTACTGATGCATTCGGGTGGGCCTGCACTTTTATAAGTGGCAAGTGGGCTTTCACTTGTTCATACGTAATTATTCTTATTTACGAAAATATTGTGGCGATTGGGCGGCAGTGAGGAACAGTTGCACTTTAATTTTTGTAAGAAGAGGAAGCATACATTTTCTCTGACTCAACAGGTGTTCGCAAGTCATTAGTCAACATGCCATGCGCCATTTCCATCTTTAGTGCCACAAAGCATGCTGTGAGCACATCCAGTCTCCCAGCGACACAACGATATGTTTTGATTTGCAGTTTGTTAACAAAGATGATTAGGGTGCACGCGTATTGTTGGCGCAGAAAAACGTATTTTCCGCACTAAAAGGACTGGATTGTGAGGCGCACCTACAATGAATGGCCTATTTTGTAATTTTTTCATTTATTGGACGCACCACATTATAAGACACAATCTACAATGCATCCACTAGATGGAGCTATGCTCAAGGAAATGCCAACAGAATGATCAGATGTCAGTAAAACCTATTTAATAAAGCAGCGAAGACTTAACCAACAGCAAGTTATAACATTGACTCGTTAACGTTTATACCTCTCTTGCCGCTGCTCTATTTCCGTGTTCAGCTGTGTCACCCTGAAGTTTGAGCACAATGCAATTGTAAGCATGTCTCGAGCAAGGAGCCATTTTGGGTTCGACATATTACCATAATAACCATACACAAGGCGCATCAGATTTTAAGGCGCACTGTGAGCTTTCAAAAAAATGGAAGACGTTTAGGTGCACCTTTTAGTGCAAAAAATACCGTGCAGGGTTCGTTATTGTCACGTTTCGGACGAACCAAATAAAGTTTGGATGCCAAAATTGTAGACACCAGACAAGGTCTCCATCGCAAAAAAGGTTTTAATATACAAAAATCACACCGACAAAGAAGGAACATAAAGTGCTGGTCAAAACAAGGACCAGAGAGCACAAAAACGAAAAACAAAAAGCGCTTGCACAAAAGGCAAGGGAGGAAAACAAGAACCGAGAAGACAAACAAAAACACAATGTGTAGAATACACGCAAGCGAAAGCCAAATCATGAAACAAAAACCACACTGACAAAATAATGGTCCCGAGAGTTCAAAGCGAAAAAACGACGAGGTCTACAGCAAAAATAGTCTATGAGCAAGGAAGAGCAGCAAGGCAAAAACTATAAATTCTCCGACAACCAGGAGACAGCAGAAGGTGACAGTTCTGTACACAAGCCAACTCACAAAAGGATCACGAAAATTACTCAAAAAAATTCACATCAGATGGAAAGCAACTTTCTGATTCTTATGAAATTACAGAGTGAGAGGAAGATGTTACTGTCATGGTCCGTAATGGACAGTAGGTGGCAGGCGTTTCATTTTTGCTGCTTACACACCTGCTGCCTATTTGTTTTTTGATTACACCTGCTATATCTAAGCGCTCCGGCTGTCGACTCATTGCCGGAGTATTACATGCCGTGCCATTGTGATTGCCCATGCCCGTTTACCTTATTCGTATTCCGATTGTTGTTGTTGCGCTTTCGTCATCCCCTGGGGATTATTTAAAACAACATTTCGGACTTAGTAAATTGTCTTATCTACTCCTTGCCGTTTTTTGCAAGCGCTTTGTTTTTGAGTTGCATTATTTCCTGGTTCTCGTTTTTTGCCAGCGTTTTCTGTTTTCCATTAGACGGTGTTTTTCGTTTGTAATAAATATTATTTTTAGACGAAGGCCCTGTCAGTGTCCGTTACTTCGGGATCCACTCATTCTCATTCGCTCAGTTGCGTACAAAGCAGTTCTCTTCTCCTGCCTTGTACGCGACGTGACAGTTACAAAGTGGCCTGATGTCCGATTGCCAGATATTCATCATCATCTAGTGGTGAAAGCTAGCGTTTACACCTGAAAGACAATTGCGAGCCCTGTTCAAGCCACCGTCTACTCAACTCATCTGTATTTATAGAGCGGTTTAAAACAACCATCGCTGTATACAAAGTGCTGTACAAAGAGCAAAAATAATTCATACAACAAACAATGAAAAAAATAAATTAATAACAAGTAGAAAGCACAAAAAAAAGTAAAAAAAAAAAATCCAGTCTCTTGCCAAGTCAGAAGCCAAA
>CAAKHF010012360.1:2969-16264 GCA_901007745.1 Hippocampus kuda
GCAGAATTTTTGTGTGTTTTTGGATTGTGGGTACATTTTTTGTGTCTCTCTGTATTGCGTTTGTATGTTTTTGGTATGGCAAAATGTGGCTTAGGGACTCTTTGTGTGTGTGTGTGTGTGCGTGTGTGTGTGTGTGTGTGTGGGGGGGGGGTGTGTGTGTGTGTGTGTGTGTGTGTGTGTGTGTGTATGCGTGCACACGTGAGTATGTGTGCTGATTTTAATTGTAAGCTGGGAGCCGTGAGTGCAGGTCAAGATGCAGTTTAATTGACTCCATTTGACTGGCTAAAAGCTTTTGATTAACACATGATTGTGCTCCAAAAGTTACACGTGACGCGAGCGCCCAGCGAAGTCCTCGTTCGTCGCCTCGTGACTTCACACACACAAGAGAGGGTGTTCATTAAAACACCCCTATTGATGTCACACTTAAGTCATTTTGCCTTTAATTGTTCTTTTGTTTGAGACATTTCTAAACCTGATGAAGTAAAGGCAAAAAGGTGCTCATTACTTTTGTTCTTTTCTACTGTTTATTTTGTTGCTTTTATGTTAAGATTTTATATAAATGTTAAAAACATGAAAATATATGTCGGATAAATCCCATTAGACTATACTGGAAATGCAATTATTTGTTTGGGGAAACAACTGTCGTCTGATCGTGTAGTTGTCTGGATATGTGCTTCACTAGTTTTCTGGACATGTGATTTTATTTGGTTGTCTGGCTATTTTGCTCATTGTTTTTTTTCTTGAAGAAATTGTGGGGTTTTTTTTTTGTTGTTGTTTAGCTGACTGTGTGTTTTTTGTACTAATATTAGCCCTGAGTTGAGTAGAGTTCACTGCCACTATACAAAGCTTGCATCTTGAATTTTTGATTTATTTTAAATTTTATTTTGTATTTTTTTTTTAGGCTAGTACTAATAAATGACATCTGTGTAAGGCAAACTGGGGTGTCAGGAGAAGCAAGTAAATATACTCCAAAAACTAAAAGCATTTATTCACAACAAAGGCAAAAAAGATTTAAAGTAGCAACAAGAGACAGGCCAAAAAAAAAAAAAAAACACTTTGACAAACTACATAAAAACATGACTTGCTATAAACCAACAGCAGCAACAACACTGACCCTTGACAGACTGACTGAAAGCAGGAAACTAAATAGCTGTCAGCTGACGAGACAACGAGGCACACTTGGGCACCATACAAGTGGGTGGAGAAAGCTGATTGCTCCACTCAATGAACAGAAATAACAAGAGCATCTGGACAAAAAAACTAAAAAAACTAACAAGTAGAAAAAGGACACAACGAAACATGAAACTAAATCTACCATATTTTCCGCACTATAAGGCGCTTCGGAGTATAAGGCGCACCTTCAATGAATGGCCTATTTTAAAACTGTTTTCATATACAAGGCGTATAGAAGCTACAATAGTGGCTGCAATTGTGTTATGCAGCCACTAGATGGAGCTACACTAAAGGGAATACAATACAACACAGCTTTATTGATATAGCACTTTCACCACCGCTGCAGCTGTAACAAAGCGCTTTTCAGAACATTGAAAATATTACGTCCAAAAAATCAGAATGTTGATCCATATATAAGGTGCATCGGACTATAAGGCGCTCTCGGCTTTTGAGAAAATTGAATGCTTTTTGGTGTGCCTTATAGTACGGAAAATACGGGACTCAAAGTCAACCATCCCTTCATTTCAATGCGAAAAGATGAAATCAGTGAAATTCCCAAACTCCACTTCCCAAATGTTTGCTGTTATTTCAAATGATTGCTCCTTGATCCGAGTTGACTCATGAAAGTCCTGCGCGGTCGCGTTCGTTTCACCAGTTGTTCGCGGTGGGCCGGGTGAGGATGTGGCAGGTGCGAAGGGTTCAGCCTTTGAGGAGGTCGTGACGGTCGTTAACCAGCTAACGAGACAAGTCTTCCCGCCTTCTTCTTCTTCTTCGTCTTCGTCTCCATTTGCAGACATGCGCTGACGTCTCCGTAATGAGCATGCCTGCTCGTGGCGTCCGTTGCGCCAATAAGGGTGACTGCTAATGAGCGAGGAGGAGGACTGATGCGGAAAACAGGAAGAAGGTGTAAATATTTGCACTGATACTTCCTGCGAATCACAACTTTTCACTCACACTGTGATGGAGGCTGAAAAGTTCCCATTGAAAGTTACAAATGCACACACACACACACACACACGTGCACGCACACATATAAACGTTCAGAGTGGTGGTCATTCAGTAGTTAAGAAAGATCCGCCACTTCGTCACTGACGGACTCCCGTTTTGCGGAGGAAAATTTTTGCTAAGAAGGACAAGATTTATTTTTGGCACCTGTGATTTTTCTTAACTCAAAGTCAGGAAGATAAAAAAAGTATTTCTGATTCTTCAACAAGATTCTTTTTTAGAGGAGGAAGAAAATGCACATTTGTGATTTTCACCGGAAGAAGAAGCAGGAGCCAAATGTTTGGTGACAGTGATCAGGATTAAATGAGCGGCTCATGACAGACGCGTTTGGTAGTAAATGTCGACTTTTCTCTTCCTCTTTCTTTTCGCAGGCCTGACACCGTAGCGAGCCAGCAGTCACGTTGATTTGTCAGGAAGAAATAAAAAGGAATTAAAGGCATGTTTGAGAGCGGCGCTAAAGGAAATCACGTCTTTCACATCAAAATGGCATCAAACAATAATGCCGCATCGCGTGTGATCGCCGACAAGGTCCTGACAGCTGCTAAGAGAATCAAATCACTGGAATGAAAAAGTGCCGCTCCGATGCATAGACGAGCAAACCGGCATTGCATCCTGGGAAAAAGACTTGAAAGCACCTCGCGACGTTTGCAAACATGAAAGACAATTCCTACGTGGCACTCGCGTAACGCCAAAAGAGCAACAAGTGCAACCAAAACTATTGAACCTGACACTCGCCTCCTTGTTGTGTAAAAAGTAACAACAACAAAAAAAAAAATTAAGGAAAAAAATGGTAAAAAGAGTAATGAGGAAAAAATAAAAAGTCAAAAGTGAAATAAAAACTCAAGCTTGATTTCGTCCCGATCTTCTCACCCCCCCCCCAAAAAAAACAAATGAAAAAAAAATCACACACACACACACACACACACACACACACACATTCATGTATACAGACATACAAAAGTTAATTTTAGCTATAAAAGTGCCAATGCATCAAGTCTGAGAGGTAAAAGCCAATAAATGCCAATCAAGCCTCTGAAAGGCCAAGCAAACAGGACCACCTCCAAAAACACACAAAAAAAAAACCTTTTTTGACAAGAGCTTGATATGATGTGAGACAAAAAAACAAAGCTGCAACATGTGTCCAATTCTTCTTATTGTTATGATGATCATGATTATCACACTTTTAAAACCGCAGCGTGTTCCCGGAATCCCATCGGGAGACGGAATGGAAAGGGCAGGATCTTTAGTGTCGGCGGACGCGGGATGTGAAGACCGACGTTTTTTCTCCTGCTGCATCAAGCCAATTAGCGCAGTTGCGGTTGAGCAGCGGCATGCTGGGAGGGGGCACGTGGGTGCGGAAGAATGTGAGCCGCACATCTGTGGCACGAACTCTCACCTGTACGCTCGCACTATAACCTTCGCCGCCTCATCTGCTAAATTGCATTGCCTCATGTCCTCTCATTAGCGCGCAATAGGACACATGGGGGTGTTCTTGTTTGGTAGGAGCGAGGGGGCGGGGGACCACATTCTTCAGACATTCCTCGACTTGCTGTCAGTGCAGTTAGTTCACCCGGCGTTAAGAGCGCCGGCGTATTAATTCCGTCTGGTGTGAACCTTCGCGTTCGGTAGGCGCCGGACCCTCACCGCAATAATTGAAAATATTCAATATTAAGATCACCCTATAAAGCCATTTTTAAATAGTTGTACCCCTCATGCCTTTTAAAAAAAGGAAAGTTATTAAAAACCAAGGTCGACAGTTGTGAAGTTCCAGCCGCTGCCTAAATTGATCTTTAATCTGACGGCGTGAGTTTCTTCTTGTGTTGATTTTAGCTCATCCATTTTTGCATGACTTCATCTTTAAATGATGAAAGCAGATCAAATTCAAAGCAAAAGTCAAAAGTTTCATCGAACCGTATCCCTTTTTGTAAGTGACCCAAGACACTCTTTTAAAAATGTAAATATATCACGAAATGTATGCGCTGCGAGCATAAATATTAATAAGTCGAAAACAGGTAAGTAGTCAGGCGATTTCCGGTGAGCCCTAAAAGTCGAGCGCAAATGACACAAGATGGAGGGTCTCGCTCATGTCCCCCGACAGGCAATCGATGTGCCGGCCCCGCCCCCTTCGCACCTGAACTCCACTGGATGACAGCTCCATCAATCAAAGTGAGTGACAGCTGCTGACAGACGCTCTCGCTCGCGCCTTATCGATGTCATGGATTTTTCTTTTTCTTGACTGCCAGGATATTATGACATCGACATATTTACTCACAACACACGCAATCACACACATGCACTTAAAACATACATGCGCACACACGTAAGCACAAATCATACATACATTAACACTGGCACACAGTTACGCACAAAGACACACACACACACACACAAAACACACAAAAATCCATACACAATCATATGCAATAGAAACACACACACACAAAGTTATTCACACAAACCCACAATAAAATGCAAACATATACACTGATAACTACAGGTGTTGGCAGGGGGATCATGTTCGGGCCCACTCGATTTCTCAAATTTAACCCTGCTGATTTTGGCAATTTTGGGGTCCAAAAATGTTTGCTTGTCCAAACAAGTTTGTCATTTTCAACCAATAAATTAGCCAATCAGCTCTCTGCATGCTGCTTCGTGTGAATTAAATAGAACACATAGAAGACATTGTCCCATTTCTTGTTCTCTTTCAACTACAGTCATACCTCGGTTTTCGACCATAATCCCTTCCAGAAGGCTGTTCGAAAACCGATTTGTTCGAAAACCGAAACCACGCTCTTTTTTTAAAGACGTGTAAGGAAGACGAGAGGAGTCAAGTGACGCATTCAAGTGCGCTCAGTTTGTTCGAGAACCGAAATTCGGTCATCATCCGAGGCATAAAAAACTTGAAATTTTTGGTCGAAAACCGATTTGGTCGAAAACAGAGACGTTCAAAAACCGAGGTTTGACTGTACACCTGACAAAAGTTGGACAGTCAAGAAGTTGAAGTGAAAAAGGGATACATGGCTTCCAAAGAAATCCAAATGTTTGTGACTGTGGCTGACCATCTGAGGATGTTTATTAATGGCCCTGATGCATTGCGATGGGTCGCAATGCCACAAAGAGACGCCTGGTGGTCCTCCATATTCATGAGCAGGCCAGCCTGTGTTCTCGTGCCACGTCCAGACAGGCCCACGGTCGCAGCGGCCCTCTCGCGCCATTTTTTCTTCATGCCCGACTGTCAATAACGCCCGCAGATGCTCCCAAGAAGCGCGCGCATGCTATCGTAGGTTGAAAACTGATGCGCAGGTGAAGTTTGATCTCGGCGCACATGCGCCCAACAGATGCACAATCTGGATTTGATCCAGATCAAACTTGTTTTGACTGCCAAATGAGCTGTTCACAAACAACAGCAACTGCTAAAATACGATTGTTGCAAGAAATATGAAAGCCCTTAAAATGTCTTTAAGACCGGATTAAATCAATTTGACAGTCTGCGGTGGGATTTTCCGAACTACAACTTCACATACAAAATAAATAAACAAGTAAAATCAAGTGGGAACTAAATGCTAAAAGTTAGGCCTTCAAAATAAAACCTCAACCAGATCATAAAAGTCTCCACACACTTTATTTGGCTTTATGGTTGCTTACTGAGCAGTCACAGGTTTTGGTTTCAAGTTAGCGTTAAAAGCTAGGGTTTGCGTTTCATGTTAGCAAGTCAAAGTTAGAGTTCAAGCAAGGTTACAAATGATGGCTCCGCGGGTTCAGTCAGGTTTCCAGACATGGTTTCATGTTATGGTTTGAAAGTAGCGTTTGGTTTTCAATGAGTGTTTTGTTAGGATTAGTGTTTCTATCTCCTGTTTCAAACGAGGGTTAGCATTTCAAGGGAGAACTTGTGTTTCAAAGTCGGGTTTGAAGAAATGTTTAGGGTGTCAAACTAGAGTTAGAGTCTTAAAGTAGGGTTTCAACCCTACCACAGTTGAATAACACGATTTTGATTATATTGTTTTTGTTGTGTTTACTGACGCTTCACATCACTATCTGTCAATCAAATTACCAGTGGGTGTGGCCTCATCCCCACCAGGAAGTAGTTCTCTGGGTGGTCGCTACGCTAACATGCTAACGGCCTTGACGTAATGAGGACACAAAAACATGAACGACATTAGGACATGTCAGCTCCAATTATGCGTCATTAAATCCACTCTCTCCTCTTCTTCTCTTTTTGTTCTCACTTACATCCTCTTTATTTATCGCCAGAGCAACCCAACGTTTGCCGATGATCAGCCCAAGCTGACTCGATCAAAATTTAGCATCAGCGTTCCAGTCGTGTTCAAAAACACTGTCAGCTTAAGGAAATATTGACGAAATCGTTACACACGTTTAGCGGACAACAACAACAAATCATATTTTGTGTTCAGCGTGTGGAATGATGTCACATTGTGTAACGTCATTACTGTCACCGCGTGTGCGCACGGGTCTGTTAAATATTTGCATTTTTTAACATAACGACGTTTTAATGTCTCACACGAGAGGGGGCGAGAGACCGCCTGCCAGACCGCCAAAAGCATCATGTGCTCTTCACTTCATTAGGTGCAGCTCATTTGATGGCTTTACAACATAGGATGGCTTGTCTGTTTGCTAGTCGGTAGGGTTTTAAAGTAAGGTTTCAAAACATGTTTAGAGTCTTAAGTCAGGATTGGAGATTCAAATGAGGGTTTTCAGTCAGCATTAGGGTAGGTAAGTGTCAAGACAAAAAGTGTCAGGGTTTCAAGACTGCACATGAATTTCAAATTAGGTTTACAAGACAGGGTTGAGGTTTCAAATGAGAATTGGGGTATCAACACCAAAAATCTGCATTCAATATTCGTATTGGCGTTTAGTCACCGAATGACCAAATCAACTTGGATTGGTTTGGCCTACGCAAAGGACTTATACCAAAAAACACGCCATAGTCCAACACACGAAAAATCAAAAATGGCAAACGTCGTGCACTTTATCATGATCATATGTTTCCGAAGCCATATTCACATTTCTCATTCAAACATATTGGAGAGAGGCGCACAGTGGCACGTTGATGCAGAGAAAAATTAACCTTTTTGGTTTAAAATAACTTACATTAACCTACAGGATCCCATGAAATAACCTGTCCAATGGCAGAACAAGGGATGGTTTTGTTTCCCCTTTGGTCCCATTTTAAATCCATCTATGTTGCTCCTAGCCTCATCCTAGCGAGCACTAGACTAGATCATCGCACGGGTCCAGCATCCATGTTTAAAAACTCCTTTTCGTTTGTTGCTAGCATAACAACAGCCGCCCTACATCCAGAGCAATAGCTGGCTAAATACTGTCGTTTGCTCACAGCAAAGGGACCCAATTGTGACCACTACCAGGGGGTGCATTAATAGGGATACGTCACACTCACAAACTCAGAAATATACAGAAGCCTTATTTTTGATCGGTAGAACTTTTGGTTGAAGTCCAAGTTGGTCCACTTAGTCACTTTGGAGGTTTTCACAACTCGATGAATTTGCCAGCTAAGCACGCGTCTAACAAGTATGTGTGTGTTTGTGTGCGCACATGTCGTAGTTGAACTTATCTTGCTAATTGTGTTTCCCTGACATTTATTGTCACAGTGGGATCATTAACGTCTGCCGCTGTAATCAAACGCGACAACAGTCTGCTCTGTTTTACACTCCTTAAATTTGCACTTGCACTCACTTCAATTTTGACTCCAACCAATGCGAGTCACGCCCTCAAAATGTTATTTAATCCCCCTCCTTCCTCCTCTCCCAAAAAATATCTGTCAAAACAGGTCATTTGAGTGAATGTAATACAAAAAAAATCGACTTTAAAATGTCCTGTTTTACTGAATCGATTTCAAACATCATCAAGGATGAAAGCAATCCACACAATACAACATTTAAAAGAATATTACATCAGAATTATAAACATCCAGAAACACTATAAGAGAATCTGAGAGATGAACAGCAAAAAAAATCATAGGCAGAAAAAAATTTGTCGTTTTATTTTTTTGGTCAAATGTTGAATGCAGTCCTGAAATCATGAAAATTTGGCAAATTTTCCATTTTTTCAAATAAATCAACTACTACTAGTATAAATCATCGACCGGGTCACGAGTAAAAAAATATGAAAAATGTGATATTTTTTGTGGAGCCCAAGGATGTTTTTGCAAAGGAAATTAGGCAAACCACGACAAAATCCCTTAATTCTCATGTTTGATTATATTTGGATTATAATTGATTATGCAAGCAGCGATGTCTCATCAGTAAGCTTCAACCTGATTGGTTGGGAAGCTTCCCCGCGAAGTAGTTTTGGTGTCAGTCGGGACCCGACGGCAGCGATGCCTTCAGGCGCTTCCGATTTGACTCGGACGCAGTCAAGCGAACGAGCTACATTAAATAAAGTAAAAGACGTGACATCCTATAATGCAGCAGCGTCATGACAACAGTCCCGGGAAGGTTGCCTTTCTGGAGGCTTCATCGGCTCTTGTTAGCGGATACGCTAATGCTAAACGAGTTTGATCACGAAGCAGCTTTCGCTCTCGTTCTTGCCATAAGCCAAAACAATTTGACGATTTCCTGTCTGCTGTGAATGGGATTAGTGGTGGGAAGGCGGGAAAGCGGGAAGGGAAGTCCTGGCCCGAGGCTTTTTGGGACCCGGACAATGAGACGCAGATTCCCAAAAAAGAATAAAAGAACTCGTCTGTCTGAAGCCGACAAAAAATCAGTCACACTCGCCGGCGACACAACCAACAAAATGAATTCTCCTTGGTTGTTGTGACCTTGTACCAAGTTGTTTTCATAGACAAGCAACAAAAAACAGAAGCTTCTTAAACTAACCCACACTGGCAACAATCTGTTCCGTGTTCCGCTTGTATCATGTTCCACCCCCGTTATAGTCCACTTTTATTCCATCTCTGTCATACTACATCTGTGTCATATTCCACGATGATTTTTTTTAATCGGTTTTATAGTCTACCATATTTGACTCTGTTCATATTTTGTTCCATCTGCATCATGTTCCGTCCTATTCCACCTGTGTAAAATTTCACCGTGATTGTTCCACCTGTGGTGACGCGGTGGACAACTGGTGCAAAGGTGCAGGGTTCGATTCCGGCTCCGGTCTTCCTCTGTGGAGTTTGCATGTTCTCCCCGTGCCTGCATGGCTTTTATACGGGTACTCCGGTTTCCTCCCACATTCCAAAAACATGCATGGCAGGTTAATGGAACACTTTAAATTGTCCCAAGGTGTGAATGTGAGCGCGGATGGTTGTTCGTCTTATGTGTGTGCCGTGCGATTGGCTGTCAACTAGTTCACGGTGTACCCCGCCTTCTACCCGAAGACAGCTGCGATAGGCTCCAGCATGCCCGCGACCCTTGTGAGGATCTGAAAATGGATGGATGGGATGGTCCACCTGTGTCTTATTTCACCATACTTGGTTTCGTCTGTATTAAGTTCCACCAATGTCAAAGGTCGCCATGTTTTCTTCCACCTGTATCTTAGTCTATTCTTTCGTTCCATCGTTCCCATATACCCACTTTTTATTGCACCTGTGTCATACTCCACCATGTTTTTTTATGTCTGAATCATGTTCATCCTGTCCAATGTTTAGTTTCTCCTGTCATATCATACTGTGTTGTTCTGACTCCACCCATGCTTTGATTCCAAGTTTCCAGTTTCTTGATCCACCTGGATGATATTCCACCTATCCCACCCGTTTTGTGTTCCATCTGTATTCATCATATTGCAGTAGCTCTGTGGACCTATTTTGTTTCTACCGTTCTCATATCCCACTGGTTAAGTGTTGCTCCAAATCTTCAGTCGAAATACTATTCCACCTGTTTAAGACGACCGCACTTGGATTCCACCAGCATCGGATTCAACCGGTTTGATTTTCAACATGTCATATTCCACTGCATTTGCATTTCACCTGTTGACGGTTCAATCGGTCTCACCCTCTAGCGCAGCGACACCGCTGTCAAAATTGCTTCTTCTTGACTTTGCCTTCTGCTTCGCGTACGTACCCGCATCAATAAGGTATACAGTACGCCGTGAATGATTCAGGGCCTCCCGCGACGCGGCAGTGCAGCTAGCAGCAGAGGATAACCTGCTCTGACATAAACCTCTCGCCCTTGCGCTAATGCAGGTTGGGAAAAAGCTCAACGGGAGCATTGGAGCTTTCATTTAGTTGTCAGTCCTCCTTTCATGTCACACTGCGTTAATGCGGTCGGTCAAAGAATTGATCAAACTTTCTAACTGTCACGTGAGCTTTAATACACACGATAAGACAATGTAATTAGTTGTATATTCAAATGATTTTTTTTTTTTTTTAAATGATGCAGACTTGAGGATGCTAAGTGATTTAGTGGTGTGTGCTAAAGGTGACATCCACCAGTCCTCCAAGACCGTCTTGTCACGACTCGTCTTTGTCTCAACACACACACACACCAAAACGACTTAGTTAAGATGCCTCTCAGCCAATCACAGCAAGAGTTAATGTATCAGTGAGCGTATGTTACTGGTGTCAAACTCAAGGCCCGGGGGCCAGATCCGGCTCACCACGTCATTTTATGTGGCCCGCGAAAGCAAATCATATGTGTCAATTTCCACGATCCTTGCTAAAATCTGGACCGAAATGTCAAATTGTCATGTGTAATAAATAATGTTGAGTTTTTTCAAAAAAATGTTTTACCCTGTTTACACTCAGTTGGACAATGATTGAATAAACAACACACATTTGACTGAAAACCAATAATCCATCAAATTGATTTGTTTTGTACAAGTAATGATACATTTTGATGATGAAACATTCGGTTTCACTGTCGTAATGGCCCTCCGAGGGGAAGACGTAACTCCAAATTGGCCCGAGACAAAAATGAGTTTGAGACCCCTGGCGTACGTGTTTGACATTTATTTGATGATCCAAACTTTATAGGCCCATTAACATCTTGAGGAGGCACGTAATCATGAAATTTCATATGGGACACAACAGTTAAGACATTTTGGCATTAAAAATGTGATAAATATTAGTTTGATTTTTTTTTTTTTTTTTTGCTTAGAAACAATTATTACCAACTGTCAAGAACTCAAATATTAATCTCAGTAAAATTAATTGATTTTCAAAATGAAGTTCAGTGGGGCATGTTTTTGCTGTGATTGATCCAGCTATATGAAAATGTTCGATAGGCTAACATCAATGCACAGAAATAAAAGCGTCTTTTTTTTTTCGGTCAAAGTTACTGTATGCGCGGCAATAAAATTTAGCACGGTGAGGTCGATCTTGTCCCAGCATTGATGACAAAGAATGCGTGGTAATGTTTTGTGCGTGCGCTCATGAATGTCGCCGATTGTGCGGCTTCGGTTTTTCTGCTTTCCTTCAGCCTTGTGGGGGACATCTGCCGCTTTGTCCTCCTGACGGCATCGCCTTGGGCCAGGAGGACGTCTGTGGACTCGGACAAGGAGCGCAGTGTTTGGCCGTGGGGACGCCGGACCGCCGCCGCTTGCCAGATGATGATGAGGATGATGATGATAATGAAAAATGAGAAGAATGGGAGTGTGCCTTGAGGGCATTCCAATTAATGGATGAAATATTTTATGAACTCTTTACTCTTTGCAGCTAACCTTGATATGCGTAAAAAAAAAAAAAAATCATCATCATAATGACCTAAGGCTGGTGGTCGTGTGGTTAGCGCATCGACCTGACAGTGCAGAGCTCATTGGTTCAATCCGGCTTTCCTGTGTGGAGTTTGCATGTTCTCCCCGTGCCTGCATGGGTTTTCTCTGGATACTCCGGTTTCCTCCCACATTCCAAAACATGCATGCTAGACTGATTGAACGCTCTAAATTTTCCCTAGGTGTGAATGTGAGCGCAAATGGTTGTTTGTCTCTGTGTGTCCTACGATTGGCTAGCAACCGGTTCAGGGTGTCCCCCGGCTCCTGCCCAAAGATGGCTGGGACAGGCTCCAGCACCCCCCGCGACCCTTGTGAGTACAAAGCGGATCAGAAAATGGATGTATGGATGGATGGATAACAAAAAATGGGACAAAAAGTTGGAGGATGACTATTTATTCTTATTTCCTGTATGCCCACTTACAATTTTTGGGCGGTCGTGTATCATGTGTGAAATCAGTGTGTAGAATTATTGGGTATTATTCCATATGTTATTGGATACAATATTCTTGTATGTTTCTTATTGTGTATCGCGCCTGTGTGTATTGTGTGTATAAAGCATCTCAGCGTGTGTATTATTGTGTACATACAGTCTATAGTGTAGGTGTGCGTGTCCCCGTCGTGTGTGAGGGTGTGTGTGTGTGTGTGTGTGTGTGTGTATGCACGCGGGGGAAATGTGCATGTGCGTGAATGATGGCCTCTCACTATCAAGAAAGCAATCCAATTATGAGGATAATTTGTGCCGACGTATCACGCCGGCGAGAAGCACTTTCTAATATTTCCTACAAGTCCTCGCGGGCTGATCATATATTCTTTATGGGGCATCGTCATCATCATCATAATCATAATCAGATGCTGTTTCTTCTTCCTACCATCAAAAGTACTTCACTGGAGGAAACTCAAATGAAAGTCTGGCTGAGCGGGCCGGGGCGCCGATTGACTTCCTGCCGGCTGCGGATGGAGGCAGGAAGTGGCAGGAGGGCGACAGGAAGTGGCAGGAAGTGGCGGTGCGCCTGCTGGAATTTATGATGCGTGCAAATGGGAGGAATCTGCATATGCTGGCGGACGCGGGTTTGCCTGATGGCTGCCAGCACGGCGAGGTGCTCTCAACATCATCGCAATCATCCTAATGACACTTCTTGCAACAACGGTGCCGCGTTGGCAGGAAGTGGCAAGATGGAAGAAAAGACAAAAATGGGGGAGGGAGATGCTCTTTGGACATTTTATTAGGTACACTCTCTGGTCTTCGGGTAGAACTATTTTAGGGTCCAAAGGCCACATTTGAGTCTGAAAATGTCCCAAGTAATGTAGTAATGTTTTTGTTTTGTTTTTTTGGTGGAAGGCTGAAAAAGATTTTGTGGCATTTCAATTGAGCCAGTAAGAACAAGAATGGACGAACCTGTGTCATTTTCAGGAAAGTGATTGAAAGATTT